>JAPTGZ010000007.1:33803305-33817898 GCA_029814645.1 Fowleria isostigma | reverse complement strand
CAGGCATTAAAATGAACAAGAAACTGAAGAAAACATAAGGTGGTCTAATCATTTATTTCATGGCTGTGTAACTAAGTACAGTTATCAAGTACTGTTTTTTTTTTTTTCCTCAAGTAATTAATTTATGTATATAATTTATACATATTTGTACTCGTATGCAACTGCATCAGTCATTTTTACTTTATTTCTAACAGCTGCACACTGTAAGCATGGATAGGTTGAGTTTACTTAAAAAATTAAGTAATGATTAATTAACTTTTTAAGAGCAATTAACTTAAAATATTTTGTAATATCAACTGATTTGCACAGTTATTACACTTAATTAAGCTCAATGCACTAAATTCCTAGTTGATTCAACTAAAAATATGTAGTAATAACTATGCAAAGCAGTTGATATTAATTTTTTTTTAACTTAAACATACTTATAAAGTTTTTATTTTTTTACATATTACTTAAAAAGTTTATTAATCATTGCATAGTATTTTTTTTAAGCAACCACTTTTCTTATATTTTTAAAAGTAAAGTCAACTTATCCAGGCTTACTGTGTGTGGTCATAACAAAAACTTATTAATTTAAATCCATTTAAATTAAATTTATTCACACATTTGAGTATATCTATAAATGAGTCGACTATACTGAATATTTTCTCTTAATGTCATCAAAGTTACATTTTAGGTGCATTCTAATTAGTTTTTTAAGTGTATCTGACATCTGGGCTTACAGTGTAGTTTCTTTTCAGAATCTAATTCTCCATCCCTGTCCTGTCCACTGAAATCCAAGGACTTCTGAAGATCGTGGTTCTGAATGTTTGTGACAAAACTGAAAGATGAAGTTTTCCTTTTATTAAATTTTCTTCCTTAACTTGAATTAACTTTGTAAAAACCCTCTTGGATTCACTGGAAAATGCCCAAAGCTGAAAACGCCTGTTCTGGACCACATGAGGAGTTGAGTTTTTACAGATGCGTGGTTCTCACAGTCCACACAGAAAATATAGAATATGATGCATGGCTGTCGGTTCAACTCCCAGCACAAATATGTACATGGATGAGAACAAACGGCAGTAAAATATAACAAACGATATACAGCACGGACATGAATCAAAACCATAATATAGAATATTACAAACCACTGACAGGGACTATTTTAATACACATCTGCTACTCTGTACATTTTATACTGGTATTGACTTTGATCATGGTAATGCAGAAATTTACCTGGAATATTATTAGACCATATAATGTATATTATACAACATATTATACACTGTTTATTGTAGCATGTTGTTATACTATATACTGTGTATTATAAGAAATAATATTATACACTGTTTGTTGTAGTATATAATTGTACCATATACTATATACTACATATTATACACTGTTTATTGTAGTATATAATTGTACCATAGACTGTATATTATACAACATATTATACAGTTTATTGTAGCATATTGTTATAGTATATATTGTGTAGTATACTACATAATATTATACACTGTTTATTGTAGTATGTAATTATACATATACTGTATATTATACTTCATAATATTATACAGTTTATTGTAGTATATTGTTACACTATATACTGTATACTACATAATATTATACACTATACAGTAATGTAGTATAACATACTGTATATAGCCTAATGATATAGTATACTATTTAGTATATAGTATAATATACAGTTTATTATGTAATATACATCATATAGTATAATAATATAGCATATAATGTATAATATATAGTATAATGTAGTATGATATACAGTATATAGAATAATAAACTTCAATAAACAGTATATAATATGTAGTACAATATACAGTATATGGTCTAATAACATACTACAATATACTACATCATACTACATACTGTATATTATACTACAATACACTATATACTGTATATTATACTCTATTATACAATAATTTTCAGTGTGGTACATTATAGCAGTGATATTAATAGATGTTTCCTGTCAGTAAAACATTGTCATTAAAAGTACTGAAAATATTCATACAGAAGTGATTTTGCTCACATATTCACTTCAGTGTTTATATCTTCAAATGTATACAGTACATATATAGACATACTTTCTGACCCTTTTATCAAACTGACTTTTTACAAATTACAAATGTACAAATTTTGATTAACAAAAGCTCTACTGTCTTCAGTCGTTAAAAAACTGTCTAACTTTGCTCCGCAGTATTACGTCCCCCAGCTAATCGCCTTTTTGGCTAATCAAACATGCAAGTGCACATTCCTCCAGGATTAAGTTACATTGAGAGTGTCATATTTTTACTGTTTGGCTCCAGACAGTTGTGAAATAAGAACAGCTAATTTCAATAATGAAGTTCTCGTCGCGGCAGAAACACCGTCCTGTGAATTCCTGGTTTTCCTCCCTGAATGTGACTGTACTCCATCGTACGCCACAGGACCGTCGCGCGCTAAGCAGAGAGGATTATGGGAAGAATAGCAATGTCTGCAGAAGCCAGAGAGGTGAGACGCCGAAGACAAGAGGAGGAAAGCAGAATCCAAATCTCAATTCTTTTCCCAGGCCCTTGTACAAGATTGATTGTTTTCTGCTGATCTAATTTTGGATCATACAAAAACAGTCCATTTGTCTCAAAGAAAAATGATGTGCCACATGGTGCAGATGGAATTTTTTTTATTTTTTATTTTTTTTGAAAGCACAAAA
Organism: Fowleria isostigma; assembly: GCA_029814645.1. Lineage (NCBI taxonomy): Eukaryota > Metazoa > Chordata > Actinopteri > Kurtiformes > Apogonidae > Fowleria > Fowleria isostigma. The sequence goes on along the minus strand of JAPTGZ010000007.1, from coordinate 33,815,203 downwards.
AGATTAAAGAGAAACTCTGCTCCTCAGCCCTAATCACGAGCTGTAGATTACTCTGTCGATTTAAGCAGATGGCAGGCTTGATTCCGCAGCCTCTCCTGTATATTAATGAACAGCAGTCTGTTATATTTGACTTAGGTAAGTGAAACGTCCATCACCTGTAATGGTCTGCCAGCTGGCGTTATGCATTTTGCGCCACTTTGCCTCCAAGTGGCATTTTTCATTATTGAAGGGACGTTTTTTGTCGCCTGCTAAGTTTCCATCATTGTCACCGTTCGGGTAAATATTTTTCTCACCAGGAAGAAAAGTCACCAAGTTGTGTCCACAGCTAATTTCCTCTCATAGGTCAAGGCAATAATTCTGGCACTAAAACTGTCGCGCCGGGCGAAGCACACGAGTTCGATAGTAAGTTGATTAAGGTAGCCTGTCGACGTGACTGCAAACACGGCAATACAGTATGTTAACAAACCTAATAATAGGAAGGGAGATATAAAGCGTGGGGGACGGCGTCCAGGCGTGTGTCTGATGCAACAAACAGTGACCTTAAAAACGGCTGGTGTGGCTTTGGTTTATTGTTAGTCGCTCTGAAGGATAGTGTTTTCTTTGTCCCCTTAATGCGCTGGCTCTGCAAAAGGATATTTTTTGTTTATGACTAAGGGTTGAAAGTATTTTTTTTTTAAGTCCCTACATCTTTGAGGTACTTGTACTTCCTATATTTCTGAGGCAAATATGAGACTTTTTACTGATCTTTATTCAGAGGTGTCAAGTAACGAAGTACAAATACTTTGTTACTACAGCTGCGTGATATTGAGATTGCAATTTTTTTTTTCTAACCCTGTGATATAGTCATTTTCTTTGTTTTTGTGATTTTCTTCTTTTTCATTCAGTGATTTTCTTTTTTTTGGTGATTTTCATCTTCATATTTGGTGATTTTCCTTCCTTGTTTTTGGTGATTTTCTTTGTTGCCGGTGATTTTTTTGGAGGGGCAATTTTCTTCATATTTGGTGATTTTCTTCTTCATATTTGGTGATTTTCTTCTTGGTTTTTGGTGATTTGGTTTTTGGTAATTTTCTTTCTCGTTTTTGGTGATTTCTGCATTTTCAGTGATTTTTCTTCATTTTTGGTGATTTTCTTCTTGAAATTAGACGAAAACAAGTTGAGTTCATCTTCCTCCTACATTACAGAACTCATGATGGGACTATTGCGCACATGTACATTGCGATGATGATGATGCTCAAACAATATATTGTGCACTCTGTTACCTTACTTAAAGCTGCATAAGACTTTCGTCACCAATTTTTCATCAAATCTGTAAAACCCCAGTCATAGTCTAAGTGTCATGAACCCTTAAGTCTTTCTGTGATTATGCACCTTAATCTCTTCCCTCAAAGTGAACAACTTTGAAGTTTACTGCACCACAAACAAATCCATGTGTTTACAAACATAGCCAGTAGGTCACTTGGGCATTCCGGGAAATTTGTCTTGCCATTGCATTTGTGGGTAGCGTAGCTCCATGCAGCCGCACTAATAGCAGCAGCAGCAAAAAACGTCATCCAGGCCAAACCCAGTAGGCCCCTCTGTGGAACTATCTCAAATAACATTGTACAGTCTTTTAACTCAGGATTTAACTTGTTCCAAACATTTACTCCAACAACAGAAAGACTAAATTGCTTCTTATTAATTCAAGCATAAGGTTTTTAAAAAAACTTTTCTGTATTTCAAACAAGCTTTGAATATGAACCGGCAACTGATTATTTTTTATTTTAAACATAAATTGTGCTGTTTTAATGTGGACTAAGTCACTAAACTTTAGAGCTTTTAACTTAATAAAAACAATGATATGTGTGTTTCCTATAGAACATTTTATTAATCAGTCTTGTTAGCCTTTAGAGAAAATGTTTTAGTAGTAAGTAGTGCACTGTTGGCCCCTCCCCTGTGGCGCCACCTAAGCTTTTGTCCTGATTAAATGTTTTCCCCCTTCCATAGGGCTGGGCGATATCTCGATATTTTGAAATATATCGAATTTTTCAAATTTGATATAGAAGAAACTATATAGTTTATATTGACATAAATTATTTTGGGGTTAAATACTCCTTGTGCAGCTCCTCCCTCCCATGCCTTGTCTGCTCTAACTCAGCTGGGTACTCCGCCTCTCCCCGTATCAGAGCACAACCCACCCCGACGTCAACATGGCTACGAATACAAACGAAGGAGAAGCCAATGATGGTTTGCAAAACGAAAAATAATGACTTGCAAATTTGGAGATGGTTTGGTTTCCACTCAACCAATGTGCAGCAGAAAAACGTGTACTGCAGGGAATGACGAAAACATATTCTCTTGAAAGGTTTGAGTACGATCAAACTGTTCCACTATTTAAACAGTGTCATAAAGTCCAGTAGAAGTGTGTTTAGACCGGAGTCCATCTGAAGGTGGACTGGGATACGGGCCGGCTGGGTCCAGTACAGTACGGGTGTGTGGAAGCGGTCCATGTCCCAGCCCAGATCACAGATACTAGACCAGACACTACGTCTGTTCACCACTCTGATAACGGAGGTGACTGGAATCGTATCTAGAGTGGTGAACAAACTCCTCAGCCGTTGTTGTCTCCTGAAAAAAAAAAACTCGGATCTGTGTGGTATGGGCGGAGCTTATCAAGAACCACTGGGTAATATATCGGAGACAACGAAGGGTGTTTTTACACTTAGCCTCAGACAGGCTAAAAGCTACAAAAGTATTTCCTGGGTCTTCTTCTGACTCCCGGGTTTGTTGGATAGCGACAGAATTCCCTCCACATCGCCACCTACTGTTTGGGCCCCGTAACACCCGTTCATACTAAAATAAGGACCGTAATATTTACACAATGATATTGGTTAGAGGCCATATCGCCCAGCCCTACTTCAGATCATATGGGTCTGAATGTTTGATACATAATCTGCACAGCCTCATACTAACATGAAAATGTTTTTATACAGTTTGTTTTTAACTTTTTTAAATTTTGTGGGTTTTCCATCAACTTGCTCCATAGACAAAAATACCAAATATTCAATAACAGTCATGTTTTAACCCTTTAAATGACATGTTTGTAAAAGAAACAAGCAGTATTTTTTAATACAAAAAAACCCCCAATACATATTTTCCCCCTGATATTCTACATATAAACTGTATTAATTGACACTGACTTCTCTTTAGACATTTCATATTGTTCATATTTGTTTAGATTATTCACATTTTTGTAAAAGGATAGTTTGTAAATGTAAACATTTCCATATAATTCTACTATTTTTTTTACACAAAAAAAGGATAAGATTTACAACTGTCATTATTTAAAATTTATTCTGATAGTATTTTCCCAGTTTGGCCCACTTTAGATTGAATCTTTCAGTATATGGAACCTGAAGTAAAACTATTTTGACTCCATTTATTGTTAGCTTCAGTGTAATTTTTTGTATTTCACAAATTCATCCTGTAGACTGGATTGGACACTTTAGTGGGCTGGTCTTGGTCCACGGGCTGCATGTTTGACACCTGTGATCTACACGTTTGATTCTCAGTCACCAAGATATTGGTTTTATTTTAATTTGGGTCAAAGTCAGGCTTGGAGTCAGTTTTACTGTATTTATAGCACATACGGACTGAAACTACAAAAACTTTAAGACCCACAATGCAACAGTGAGCATAATAGAAAAAAATAATAGAATCTGACTGTAAACGAAAAAGGGTTGAAGAGGCGGCTCCAGTCTGAGCTGAAACAAACCAATAACTACTTCAATCGTCCACTCAGATCATGAAATCTAAAAGGTTGATCAATGCCAGGTTCTTAATGTGTTGGCTGCGTATACTTCTGTGTCCGTCAGATTTACTGCACTACCACTGGGCCAAAGAATTGTGACACCAGGTTCAGAGCGTCAACAGACAACCCACGGCTGCTGGAGCCTTGTTGGAACGCTGCGAGTTCATTTTTCAGACCACAACATTCTGTGGGTCCCAGAACTCAGGAGGCACTTTCCCAATTTCAGAATCAACCCAAAATACCCTCCTTCATCCTGATACACTGGTTGATAAAAAAAAAAAAAAACAGTCAAACCGACGGCAACAGTCGATGCATCTGTGCTGCAAAGTCAAACCCATCTCATTATGAGACTGTGTTTTCAAAGTCAACACTGTTATGAAATTCAAACTGATAAGACCCCCGTCCATGTTCTGGACACAAAACCAGAACCAGACTGTCCATGAACCAGACTGAGGACAAACTGACCCTGTCGCTGCAAAAACTCAAACTAAACACTAGGGCTGCATGATATCAGCAAAACTTGCGATATGCAATATGAGTGTAAAGTAGGGCTACAACTAACAATGATTTTAATAATCAATTAATCTGTAGATTATCTTAATACCTAATTGATTCATCGAATAAACACAAAAGTCTCAATTTGCAGAGAGTCAAGTGTCAGAGTGGCCGTAAACGCTAACACTCCAAACATGGTGTCTTTTTTTTCCCCTTCTCACTGTTCGGAGGTGACGTGTGTCACTCATGATAGCTAGAGACTAGCAACTTATATTCTTCAACCAGCTCCGCTTATAGTCTATCAAACTAGTGTTGTATGTATTAGTTCAGTTGATGATAAGCAACGTTAGTCTGGTGGATGATAACCAGAGATGTTATAATTAGGACAATAATGTCTAACTAGCTAGCAGGCAAAAATAGAAAGTCAATTAAAAAAAGAAAATAAATTATTGTATGTCTTTGTGATATGAATATTGAACACTCTCTTTTCACGATATTAATATTTTTGTGATATTTTGTGCAGCCCTAAAAAGTCAAAGTTAGCTTTATTGTCAGATTTTGCCATATGTGCATTACATACAGAAAAAAATGAAATCAATAAGAACACATCTGTGCATTTCAATAGGCCTTAAATAATCCCAGTCACAGATTTTCAGTTTCATTTTACAAGTGTTATATTCAATAACCCCTGAGAACCAGAAAAGTACAAGTGTAGGCTTTTTTCACATTAAATAATTGCTGTGATTGGAACAGTTTATTCAGATGCATTTTAGGGAGTTTACACACAGTGTACTCGGATCCGTACTGTACTCGGGTACGCTTCACACCTCTCCAGCTGTGTGCATTCACATGAGCATACTTAAGCCCAGATTTGAGTACAAATGGGTGTTACAGGGCCAAAACAGTAGATGGCAATGTGGAGGAAATTCTGTCATTGTGCAACAAACGCGGAAATCAGAAGACAAACCCTTACATCATCAACCAAGCAACTGCTGTATTCATTTGTCTACAATGGCGACAAAACAAACAATACTGTTGTATCTGTTATCCTGTTGTGATGATGTTTGTATGATTCAAATTTTTGACACTAAGATTTTCATTTTTACCGCAAGCAAATATGGGCTCTAAATATCGGTTATTGGCCTTCAGGATTACTAATAATCAGCCCTAAAAAAAAACCCATATCGGTCGACCTCTAAATTGTACCAATATTCAGTCTGTTACAACATGTTTTGTGTACTGTAGATCCACTGTGATCTGTACATAGGCTGCACAATAATATCAAAAAAGTAGCGATATTGTAATAACGGAGTGCGTAATATTCATATCACAAAGATGTGCAATAATTTGTTTGTTTTGGGTTTTTTTCAATAACTATGTTTTCCGCTCCATGACCCCATGGAGGTCATGGAGGTTTTCCTCTACCACTCTAACATGATCGTTTTTCCGATATATAAACTGAAGTAATGCTACTGCTGCTGGTTGAGTGTAACTTGTTAACTTGTGTAACTGTTATTAATGTTGAAAAGTGTTTATTCAAGGCCTGGTCACTTATATTTATAGATTTTATTTGTATATGCAGTATTTACCCTGCATCAGTGGAATATAGCTTAGGTAAAGCTCTTCCATGGTGGTACTCTGACACTTTAGTTATTATCAAATCCATCCATGTCATTTACACATTGTTATACGTGAATAAAATGACCAAATATTTGACTGTGTGTGTGGCTGAAGGTCTATGGTAGCAGCATCACCAGGCTCTTCCACAGAATTACAATTGCAATTACAATGTATATGTATAAATGATAAACTAAGGCATAATATTGTTAAAATTTCACACTTTTTTTTTTTACTGTTTTAAGGTTGTTCCTATTTGTTCATGCTATGTTCGAGTACAGTTCTGAGATGTAAGTATTTTTATTACAGAATAGGATTTTTCACTCAAAAACAGAGAAAACTTTGGAATTGACAATATTTATCAGTTGTTCTCCTATTATTTATATTATTGAACTGGTCTTTAGATCATATTAGGCTGAATGTGGAACCTGAACTAACATGAGTTTGACATCTCTGGTCTTGGGGGATCAGTTCATAAATTATCTTGCTCCAACCACAGACAGAAGGGGTCATGTCAGTGACCCATTGAAAAAAAGAGTATTTATTTAGAATATTACACAGCCTTCTACATGGGGTCTATTTCTATATTATTATGAAAAATTCTCTCCATTTCACATGTAATTTTAACAGTATCTTTGGGTACAGCTTTTCTCAATCCAACAAAAAAACCACCACATCAACCTGACAGTAGCAAAAGCGGGAATAATATCCCAAGGTGTAGATAAAAGGGCAGTTAGATACCTTTGGAATATATGATTCGCTGTCACTTTAAAGTCCAGAACCGGGATGTCATGTTAGTTCAGTTTCACATTCAGCCCAATACAACCTGAAGTGAACCAGGCCAGGAAAATAAAAAAAGTAAAATTACATTAAAATGTTTACGTCTAAAATGTCATTAAAATCTGAATAACACGAAAAACCAGAAATGTCTTATGAAATATGGGTGCAATTTTAACAATGTTATGTTTCAGTTTATCAGTAATATATGTGTGCAGATCACAAAACATTTAACCCTTAAAGACCCCAAAATCCACCTGTAACTTAAACCATCTACTGATGTAAACTATTTAATACCTGTTAATCTATTAATCCTATCAATATATATCAATACAATACAGCTGTGGTGCGGTTGTTAAAGCGGCTCGTTCAATGATCACAGGGTTGGTGGTTCGAATCCCACCTCCAACTGTCCATATGTCAAAGTGTGCTTGGGCAAGATACTGAACCCTAAATTGCTCCCAGTGAGGCCAGGTAGCACTCACATGGCAAGTCCACTGGTGTACGAGTGTGTGTGCGAATGGGTGAATGTGAGGCTTGTATTATAAAGTGCACCATTAATGTGTGGAAAAGCGCCATATAAGTTCTGACCATTTACTATTTGTAAAATGCAGCTATTCATCTTCTCATGGCTATCAGATATGACCCATTTGCATGTTTAGAGGCTCCGTAGTTACCATGGAAACACTGTCATTTTCCATAACATTGATTCACCATTCATTCACCTGCTGCTTAAATGTAAGTTCACATGTTATTAATGTTGAAAAGATATGAATATTTTCAGAGTACAACTTTGTTCAAGGTCTGAGGACTTATCTTTAAAGATTTCATTTTTATTTGCAGTATTTACCACACCAGGCATCAATGGAACATAGTTGAGTTAAAGCTCTTCCATGAATAATATGACCAAATATTTGACTCTGTTGGTGTCTGAAGGTCTAAGGTAGCAGCATCACCAGGTTCTACAAAGAATTGTGTCATTGATTGGACTAGTACAGAATTTAGTCTTACATTATAAATAATTGAGTGAGTATATAAACAATTGGATCATTTTAACATTATTAAGGAACATTTTTATTAGTAGATGAATTCAAGATTTCTTTAGGTGAACGAGAATATCACAATATTATTGTTATCGCAATGCTGCACACCCATATTAAGAGACTTACCAAAATCGTGCAGCCCTAGTCAAAATCTTTGTGTAATTTTAACATTTCATAAATCCATCCAAGGGGCCAGACTGGACTATTTGGCGGGTCGGATTTGGCACGTTTGACAACCCCCACCCCCCCGGGTTAAAAGGACCGCTGTGAACCTGAATAACGTTCATAAATGTTCCTTCTGTCAACTGTCACTCTAACCCTCCTGAACCAGATACTACATGGGTTCAGTTTTCATGGAGGAGCTGTCGTGGATGTTTTGTTGCGTTTGGTTTTTGCAGACACTGTTCTGTTGAATAAAAACTTAAACTGCACCAAAAACTATTACAAAAAAAAAAAAGAGAGAGAGAGAGAGAGAATGTGTCCGTGTGGGGGCTGAACTCCGTGGCCTCTTCCCTCCCTGGGACAAGACTAAACCCTGGAGCTCTTGTTGTTATTGTTGTCGTGAACAGCCCAGTATCAGATCAACGACTTAGATCGGAGCTGATCAGAGGGATGGGGTTAGATCCACAACCAAAAGCACCTCCAGAAACACACCATAACATGTGCACAATAACACGCGCCGACTTCAGTGAAACCCAGAGGCTGTGGTTTAGTGTGGAGGGCGCAGATAGAGAATGTTGTTGTTGACGCTAGCTAGCTAACATAGCCTGTGTTTCACCTTTGAATTCTCCACCGCGCCGCCATCTTGAAGCAGATTTTCACCCAGACCGGAGCTTCAACGGAGGCTCCATTAACCCTGCTCCTCTGCGATAAAAACGCCGTTTGGACTCACCTCATGTTCAGAAAATTTTCCGAAGGACGAGATTGAGATCCCTAGGCCAAAAGATGCGTGAATAGTTGATTGTAAATCCGCGGGTTCCAGGCTGTGGCCGACTGGGCAGACCGAAGGCTGCGCCGCATTTGTCGGACACTGTCCTGGCAGGACACACTCCAACATACACCCCGATTAAACACACTCACTCATACACCCACAAAGATACAAAAAAAAAGAAGGAAGAATATACTGAAATATTTACAGACGTATAAAGCAGATATTTGACGTATTTATCGTCCGCAGTTAAATGTATGATGATATCGTTTTACGTTCCTGCCAGGATGTTATAGTGCAACCGTTAAAAACGTCTCCGGAAACACGGCTCCGTTCCCTGTGTGTTGTTATTATTATTATTTATTTTTTCAGAGTGTGTCTTCTTTTCTCAATAATCACAAGAAAATCACAACCAAAAAAAAAAAATAAATCACACTTATTGATCATTTATGTATTAATTTGTCCCACTGACGTCAGAAAATCATGACAAGCTAATCATATTATGTTTTTATTACATTTTAAAATTATTACTGCAAAAAAAATCTCGCAGAGACAACAGGAAATGACAAGGCATTATATACACCAGCAAACCCAAGGCGTTAAAAATAATAATAATCCAATATTCATAATTATTAAACATAAAAAACAAGCATTAAAATAATGAATACTTGAATGAATAATTTCAGCAGCTTCATAAATTGTTTCCACAGTTATATGGAAGTTTCTGAAAAGATTCGTAGTGGAGAAAAAATTCTTTGTTTTTCAGACAGTTTGAGTTTGTCAAATGTTTTCCCTTTATTTATTAGGTTTTTTTTTTTCTATTTTAAAGTAACTTTTGTTTATTAGTGTTTGTGGTGTTTACCCAGAGTTGGAATGATTTTGTTGAAAGGGACGTGTCTGTGTTCAGATTATTTTTTTTGATATCTATGTTTATTTCGCAGCTCTATTCCCAGTTGCTGGAAATGTAAAAAAAAAAAACAAAAACAAAAAAAACAACATAAAAACAAAAACCCCACCTATATTAAACCAGTAAAATAGCCAGATGTTTGAGACGGAATCATAAACATTTCAGATAATGACCTAAATTACAGGCCTTGTGTGACTCATTTTGATTAATATTAACCGATAAGGACCCAGTGTGACATTTGTGACAGTTCCCAAATAAATTTTTCCTCTAGATTAAAATTTTCTTAAGTAATTGATCACCATTTGTTACAATATTATCCTCTGCATATTTTGCTTTTTCAGTATTAATCATGTATTTTTATTTTTTATTTTTTTTAACATATATTCCATTTTCATGAAGATGCTCAGATTAAAGTTGGGGGTTATTATATCAAAAACAGAGAAAATTAAAGAAAAATTACTTATTCAGCAAAATATATCAGTAACTGAACATAATATATGTGTGTTCATCCACTGTCATTGATCCAACTCCATGGGTTTTACGGGTGAATCAACGTTGTAGAAGATGACGGTGTTTCCACAGTAACTATGAAGCCTCTGAACGTCCAAACGGGTCATATCTGATGACCATGAAAAGAATAACCGTATTTTACACCAATTATTTACATAGGATAGTAGCATTAATGATTCAGACGTTATTAAACATTTTATATACCAGTAGATGATATCGATCACTGGTGGATGTGTGGGTCTTTATGGGTTAAACCTAAATTCTTAATAGTGGATCAAACAATCCTTAAACTATAATGAGACTGAAAGTGAAAAATGTTGATGAACTGGATGTAGAGATAACTATTTTCTTTGTTTTATATATATGTAATTTATCAAATGCAGACAGTCGAGAATGTGACGTCACCTCGTTCAGGAAGGAGGTCCTTTAAATGCGGAACCATTTATATGATGGACTTTGGTTTCTACACGGATGAGTTAGTGTACCGGTCAAAATAATGCTTCTGTTCGTGGTGGGATTGGTGGGTCTATTCCTCTGTGTTTGGATAAAATGCGTGTACCGTGGACACCGGCAGCGGATGGACGCGTCTCTGCGGAGGTTCGGTCCGGACGGTGAAGGTGTCCGGGTTTTGCTCGTGACCGCGCATCCGGATGATGAATGCATGTTCTTCGCACCAACGATCATCAGATTAATGGAAGTGAAGGCCAGCCTTCACCTGCTGTGTCTGTCTGAAGGTAAAAATCAGAAAAAGAAAAAAAGGAAACCAAACACCGGGGAAAAATTGAACAGCAGGAAAATAAAATAATTGAACCAAACCCCAGGAAGTATCAGAGCCATGAGCAAAAGCCCTTGAATATAAGTTTGTATTTCTGTATGGAAGCAAATCTGTCTCATCAAACTTTGAATTATAACAGTCATTAAATTTTTAGCACTGAATTTTTTTTTGTTATGAAATTGAGTATCTGAATCTTTTGTCTCTGAATTCAACTTTTCATATTTTCAATACCGCATTTTCACTTTTATTTTTCAATGTTCATAAATTCAGAATAAAAAATCGCATTTAAAACATTCAGGTAATATCAATTCTACCTGCTCAAACTCAATAGACCAAATTTAGATGCAAAAAAATTCAGATGCTTTATTTCAGTGCAGAAAAGTAATGAATTTCAGTCCCAAAAAAATCTGGTACTTAATTTCACATTGGTAATGAAATAAAACAAATATCCGTTTAGTAATAATGTTTGTATGTCTGATCCTCATGAACAGGACAGCTGTAGACATGATGTGACCCAATATCTATGTCAATATAGTTTAAAAACATCAATATTTCCATAGAGTTTAATGATAGATGTTTTTCCTCCTCAGTGAGATTCTCATAAACTAGATGGTTAGATGTGGACCAAAATTATTTAGTCAGAGCAGAAAAACTATTAGAGAAATTTAGAGGAAGAACATTTTAAATCAGAATCATGGATAAAAAAAATATAAATTAGTGTTAATATAAATGAAGTCAAATCCATCTGTGAGATATTTTGGAAACAAAGATAATACTTTAACCCAAACTAATCACTGATACGATATTTATCCCAACCTCTCTGTCAAATGTCACTCGATACACATTAGGTACACACAGGTTGTATGTCTGCAGGTGCTAATGTTAATACTTATATGTCAGGACTGCAGGAGGAAATGTGTCGTTCCTGTTTTAAACTTAATTTCCCATCATGCAACGTGGTACTGCACCATGATTATAAGTCACTTGTAGATAGATAGATAGATAGATAGATAGATAGATAGATAGATAGATAGATAGATAGATAGATAGATAGATAGA
>JAPTGZ010000007.1:33696579-33721074 GCA_029814645.1 Fowleria isostigma | reverse complement strand
CCCCCCAATGCTGTGGAAACCTACAACCCCCACCCCCCTGTCCTGAGTGGAAACAGCGTTGTGTCTGTGGTGGTCTCTCAGAGCCAGCTGGACCAGTCTGTGGACCACATCCAGGCATGTCCCCCTATCAGCCCGGTGCAGACAGACACCGGGGGGGGGTTGTCTGGGAGTATTAGGGGCCCCTGTGACTCGGCCAGTCTCCACCAGCTACTTATAGAACCGAATCCATTATGGACAAATAAAGGCTGGGACAAAGCAGACGTGGACCAGTGATGTGCACGGATCGTGTCATGTGTCAAATCGCTCCCATAAAAGCTGACCTATATTTCTTCTCAGTCCTAAGAAGAGACGGAGAAAAAGAAAGAAAGCCTTCCGAAAGTTTCACAAAAACGCTGCAAAGGAGGGAGAAAGAGACAGGACGGATCCATTCAGAAAATGACCCTAACCCACTGGATCCTGTCGGAATATTCCCATCAGGATCTGCAACTGTGATCCACATTTGTGTGAAATCTGGAAACTGCATTGGCTTAATTACACAGGAAGTGATCCACCAGTTATGTATGAGGAAAAATAAATTTAAAAAAAACAGGATTGTGCACCAAAAATAAGCTCATTAGACAAGATGCATATGAGAACATTAGCGCAGAACAACAACACTAAAAGGAAAAAGCCAAGGTGAGAGAGGATGGGTGAATATTAGCGGCTTTTCTATACCAATTAAAAGCAAAAAGCAATTAGGGAAAGCGAGTCACCGTGCTGTACAAGGCCTGCGCTAACAGCTGAAGGAGAGCAGAGTGGAGGAGAAAGCAGGCTGCTGTTATTTTAATTGCATGTTTACCCCCAGGTTATGGGTCTGAAATAGAGCCAAGAAAAAAAGGATGCAGTAGGAATTCAATGTAACTTGGCCGTGTTGATTCTCTCAGGGACACAGAGAGTGAAATTACTTTTCTTTGCGAGCCGAGCAGCTGAATAGGAGGTAAAGAAAGAAAGAAACAAAGCAGGAAGAAGAAAACAGCTTTTACCCTTGAATCCAACACCGGAGCATTATGTCAAGGAACGGGCAGAAAGCCTTGGCTCTGGAGCACGGCGCTGAAAAAAAATGACACAGGAGTGGCCTTCATTAGCCCAGCACGCTTTGCAAACACCACCAAAGAGGATGGTCTGGGGCTCGCACAGGGCCAGGGGCATGCTGGGAACAGTGGGCCACTTCACCATGTCCTACAATGAAGCCTGATGACTCCAGAGCATCTTGAGCCCTTCAGGGCGGCAGTGAGCAATGTTGAGGACAGCATAGATGTCGCTGATGATGGCAGTGAAGATGGCGTTGAAGACAGACAGCGCTGAAGATGAATGGCGTTGAAGATAGAACGGTGCTGATGACGGATAGCGTTGATGATGGACGGCGTTGATGATGGCATTGAAGACAGTGTTGTAGACAGACAGCGTTGAAGACAGACGGTGATGAAGATTAAACAGCATTGATGATGGATAGCGTTGATAATGGACAACATTGACGATGGTGTTGATGATGGCATTGAAGACAGATAGCATTAATGATGGCATTGATGACGGCATTGATGACAGCATTGAGGACGACGTTGAAGATGGTGTCAGATAGAAAAGTGACCCCCATGGAAAAGTGACCTGTGTGTAGGGATGGGAATGGGAACTGGTTCCCAGTAGCTCAATTTCTTGGAACCATTTGCATGCCTGCTTATCGATTCTACTTATAGATTCCACCTTTGTTGCACATGTGCAAAGACGTCACATGTACACTGCATTTTTTTGGTTTAGAATGTAACCAACATGGCGTCGAGGAAGAAACATTCCAAAGTCTGTCTATACTTCAGGTGTAGGCGACACTAGGTCCACTGGTAACATTGTCAAATAGGGATGTAAGGATACACTCACCCCATGATTCAAATCCCAATTTTGGGTCCACGATACCAATTCAAATCGATTTTTTTCCTTCCAGACTCCAACCAGTAGCCACATGATGATTAGCTTGTGCGAGGGTACCTCTAGTAGCTTCTGTCACAGCAACGTCCCTGTTCTGTATGTTATCCATCTTTTCAAGCTCCCATTCTGCTTTAGCAGACTTCAGAACCTCTGCGATGTGTTCTCCAGTGTGTATTTCAAAGAGAGGACAAGTTTTTAATACAAACCTCGCTATGCGCAACAGACCCATCATACTCATAATGCCTTGCGGAAGCGTCTTCACACGTCAGGGCGCATCCCTTAGAAATGAATAGGGCAGTGGGGAGTCCGCAATGCTTGCTTGTCGGCGATTTGGACGCGTCGCTTACCCACAATGCTTTGCGTAAGTGTCTTAACACATCCCATAGAAATTAAAAGGGGGGGAATGTAGTGCAGAGTCTGCGACGCTTGCGCATCAAAACAAGCAGCAGTAAAAACAGACAGCGCCTCCCATTGTTGAAGTAGCGCATTATCCCCCTTTTTTGATGTATTGATTTTTAGTCCCTCTTATTTGTATCAGTTTTTAACCGATTAAGGATAAATCCTTACATCCCTATTGTCAAAGCAAACATTTGTTCAAAGGGAGAAACGCCTCCAATATGAGAAAAACATTTGTCCACATGATATTCATCTGCACGAATGTCACCTGTTTGATATGATACTTAGCAACACTAGTGAATCTAGTGGCAGCGCAAACACCATGGCATCATCCAGGCCCAGTTTCAGGAAGGGGAGCAAAAACAAACATCCTGCCCCCTCAAATAAAAGTTTTCGAAGGTAGGGAAAAGGAAAAATGAGGTTCACGACAGCGGGAGAAAACCAGAGGGAGGGGTCTGAGAAACAACTGGGGGGGGGGCTGCTCAGTAACCAACTGAGGAAATACTAACAGTTCAGTTCCCTCAGCTGAGGTGTGGAGAAGAGTCCACATGACCCTTCAGCCAAAGAGGGGGTGTGGGATCAATGTGACATTAAAAGTCAAGGATGTTAACATCAGTTTAGTTCAGGTTCCACATTCAGAGTAATACAAACCAAAGTGGATCAGAACCAGTAACATAAGAACCCAATAATCTATTAATAATGACAAATGCTAATTACTCTCTTGTTTTAATGTGAAAAATTGAAAAATTAAATTGCATTATCAAAATGTTTACATTTACCAACTATACTTTAACAAAAAATGTGAATAATTTGAACTAATCCAACCAACCTGGCATGTCTTCATATAAATCAGTGTAATTGTACCAATATTCTGTCTGTTATTAAATATTGTGTGTATTTGTAGATCCACTGTGATCTGTACATTATAATGAAAATGTATAAAAGATAAAATGAATATTATTAAAATTTCACTAATTTTTCCCTCAGGAATTTCAGGTTGTTGAGATTATTCACATTTTTTAAAGGATCTGTTGTAGATGGAAAAACTTTCATGTCATTTGATTTTTTCAACTGTTTTTATTATTCTGCTGGTTCTGATCCGCTTTCGATCATATGGGTGTGAATGTAGAACCTGGACTAGACTGACTTTGATGACCCTAGTCTACATTAACAGCCTCAGGCTCATGTTTCTGGATCAAACCCAGAGTCTGCTGGTAAACCCAGTCAACGACAGACGAGTTCTGGACCCTGAGTCTGAACATCATCATCATCATCATCATCATCAGCATGACCTCAATCCCACTCTGATCTTTACATCAGCTGCTCAGCCTCTTGGACGCCATCCACCAGACAACCAGAGTAACGGCAGATGTGAAGTATCAGACCGCCGTGTATGGGGTTAGGATGCTGTTCAAATATTCATCTGCACAAGACAGATATGTGTGTATATTAGTCCATAGTTGTACAAAAACAAATGTGTAAACTCTAGAATGAGTTCAGTCGTACATTAAGTGTATTGTGTGTATTTTATCAGAACATGAATGAATAAGTTTAATAAGAGTTACAAGTAGGAAATAACTTTACGACTGCACTATCTCAGTCATGAATACAAACTCACCAATGTGACTCTACTGCCAAAAATACATCAGAGACACTATGGAGCAGAGGATCCATATTTACAGACTGACCATAAGATCAGGATCATTGTCCAAGATGGACGACCAAGTCAGAGAACGAAACCAGGTCAAATCAGACCATTAGTCTGTAGTTCTGACCACGGAGAAGGAACCTGAAGATATGGTCAGTCTGTAAATCCATGGAGTCCAAGGTTATTATGATTAACAAACACTAACAAAATAACCAAAAACAGAATTGAAAAAAACATTTTTGTTAACTGAAATAAATAAAAACTGTAATAAAAGAAAACATCATAACTGAAACTGTATTATGTGTTTACAAAACTAACTAAAACCTAAAAAAATTATGAAAAAAATTTCCTCTGTTTTTGTGTTTGTCAATGTTGGACTGATATGAAATTGATTTACAATTTTATCTGGCATCACCATACTACAGTTGACAGTCCGTCACTTCTGGTCAGTTGTGGTTTAGAGTCTATTTCTGGTTCCCCACTCTACCTGGAAATATAGAGACTAAGGCACAAGAGTCCTGTCTAGGATTTATATGAATATGACAGAGAGAAAGAGAAACGAGATGAACAAACTAAAATATGAAAACTATACTAATACTAATACAAAACTACAACTACAACTAAATTAAAACTAAATCTAAGACAAAAATTAAACATTTAGAAAAAACAAAATAATAAAAACTATAAAACCTGCTCTAAAAAATTATTAAAGCTAACTGAATGAGGAAAAAAAGTCAAAACTAAATAAAACCAAACTAAAATGAAAAGCCCTAAACTATTCTAACCTTAATGGATCCTCTGATCAATAAATAATGTCTATTAACTGGTGACGTATTTTTGACGGTAGAGTCACGTTGGTGACTTTGTATTCATGATGGAGAGAGAACAATCATTAAGTTACGTTTCCTGTTTGTAATTCTTATTTAAACTTATTCTATCATATTCTGATAAAATATACACAAAACATTTAATATACGACTGAACTCAGTCAAGAGCTTACACATATGTATTTTTGCACAACTACAGACTAATATGCACACATTTACATCTTATGCACATGGATATTTGGACACCAACGTTACCTCATAGCTGCGTTCGGGCCTCCCCCTCTCCCCCGGTTATTACCAGGGTGGAACCACTGGCCAAGTCCATTCTTCAACGTGGGGTCAGTTTCACTAACAGCAACTTAAACCCACTTGGCTTCTGAAGTGCCCTACAAACAGGGATGGGACAGCGTCATGTCGGGCTGGGCCAAGGTCAAGCGGGCAGACAGAGGGAGCTGGCAGCAGCGGCGGCATGGCGTGGTGAATGCCAACACGCCGAGGCCCCGGCTGATCCGTCTGACAGACATGTTTACACCTGATAGGAAACAGCGAGGACGGGCTGCCAAAGCAGAGGAGCCACACTTATTTATGTATCTGCACATCCATCCCAGAGCTGAGAGGAGAACGGCAGCCTCCTCCTCCAACATGACAGCACCGCGCACCAGAGGGAGGAAGAGGAGGAACCTGATGGGTTGGAAAAAATAAACAAAAAACAAAAAGAGGAAAAGTAAAGATCTCCTGAACCAAAACTGGAGCCACCATAACATAGATGGAGTAAATGAAAACACTGACATGCTAAGGAGGTTGGTTAAAAATACAATCACTTCATTTTGATCACATAATGATTCAAGTGTCTCAGTGTGGACAAACTGGTACCACAAGCACACACACACACACACACACATATTTTGGGATTGTCCTAGATGGGAGGGAATCCAGGTACAACATCGGTTGCGGTCCACTGATCTGTATTTTTGGAGTCCTTCCTTGCAACTTTTTGTCTGAAGAAAAAAAATATTTATTCAAAAGTCTTGTATCGGTGGCAAGAAAGACAATAAGTGTGTGTTGGTGTAAACCACGACCCTCTAGTGATGAATGGAAATAACTGCACATCAGAGTAAATGCAACAGAAACAATAACAGCAGAGATCAACCTGACCATGAAGTTAATGATTTAAGAAGAGTTGGAGCCCATTAATGACTTATTTAGGACTAACTTTATGGACCATTAAGATGCTTTTCATTCATTCATTATCTGAGCCGCTTTATCCTCACTAGGGTCACGGGGGTCGCTTGGAGCCCATCACAGCTACTTATGGGCAAAATTGAAATACACACTTAGACGAGTCGCCAGTTCATCACAGGGCTGATATATAGAAACAAACAATCACTCTCAGATTCACACCTAGGGACAATTTAGATTAACCTATCAGTGCACGTCTTTGGATGGTAGAATATCATCATGGAAAGAACTCACGCAGACACAGGGAGAACATGCAGACTCCACACAGAAAGGTTCCACCCCCTGTTGACTGGTGTTGGAATCAAACCCAGGACCTTCTTGCTGTGAGGCACGAGTGCTAACCACTGCACCACCACGCCGCCGTAAATCAAACATTACACACACAAAAGAATGGCAAGCAGGTGGAGGCATCAAGACTATTATGGACTAGATGATCAATCTCACATTCTTGCACATTGTAAATAAATTCTTCCCCATCCATAAACGGATGTTAAATGAAGGAGAAAAAAACGCAGTCCTAGTAGGGGATAAACTACATATAAATGAACAGGTATACCGGGACAAAGACATTACACCTTGACTCTTCTAACCCCAACTGCCAACCTCATTGTAGAGCCCCCCAGCTGCCCCCCTAACTTTATGTTCTAAGAACTGTAATAAAAAAAACAAAAACAAATTAGCACTATTCCCAAAAGCCTTTGATTTTTCCATTTAGATTCCAGTGCAGTGACATTATATATTACTCAGTAAGGTAACATGTTTTCACTAAAAGCCTTTGTTATAATTAGATTTGTAAAGCTTTAAATGTATATTATTTTTTTCTGTAATTATGATAAAACTAAAGATGAAGCAAATTTCTACTCTATTACATAACAATTCAAAAAATTGTTTAAATGTGTTATTGACTCCATTTACAGTCGTGGAAAAAATTATTAGACCATCAAAAGTCATCAAAAAGTCATCAAAAACAAGGGTTATGCAATCAAGTACTAACTCCTGTGTAAATCATGTGACCAAAACAGAAAAGAAACATGGAGTGTCTAAAAGCACAGCTCCTGTCAGTACAATGCAATAGCTACTAATGTAAGAACTGATGTGATTTTGGTCATTATTAAGAAAACCATGGAAAATGGATAGATATTCATTCATTCATTCATTTTCCGAACCTACTTTATCCTCACTAGGGTCATGAGGGTCGCTTGGAGCCTATCCCAGCTACTTATAGGCGAAGGCAGGGTACACCCTGGACATTTCACTAGTTCATCGCAGGGCTGACATATAGAGACAAACAATCACACTCACATTCACACTTATGGACAATTTAGATTAATCAATTAACCTACTAGTGCATGTCTTTGGATGGTGGGAGGAAACTGGAGTACCCAAAGAAAACCCATGCAAACACGGGAAGAACATGCAAACTCCACACAGAAAGATCCCAACCCCTGTTGACTGGTGTTGGAATTGAACCCAGGACCTTCTTGCTGTGAGGCACGAGCACTAACCATTGCACCACCGCGTCACCCACAGATAGATATCTGCTCTTAAATTAAACTACTTTGATATATTTTTTTGTTATCATTATACTGGTCTAAATAAATGTACCTTTAGTTGTACCAGGCATTAAAATAAACAAGCAATTGAAAAAAACAAGGGTAGTCTAATAATTTCTCTGTGACTGTATGCATAGAGATTCCTCATACTGCACTGAGGACGTTCCCATGGCACCCTGACAAGCCCTCCTGCCATCCCATCTAAAATTTTCTAGATCCGCCACTGCTAAAGTGACAGCAGCTAGTGGATCTGGGCATCTCCCCAGTTCCACATCTGTATGGTCCCATTGGTATGTTTGTGTACTGCACACAGCCCATGCTCATTTATAAATCCCCCTGGCATGGGGGTCACACACACAATCTGTCATCCAAACATCACCCCTCGGTTGGCGAACCAGAGGTGATCCTTTAACACAGCATTCCTGTATCTTGAATCCACCTTTATCAGGGCTCTGTTACTACCTCCAGAAGAGTTACAGAGGTGGACCAAATGATCTACCATTTCGTTTAAAGAGACGCAGTTACAGAATAAAGGGCAGAAGGGATGTGGAAAAGAGGCTACTGATGAGGTCAAACTCTACCCGAAACTGAAACAAGGAAGAATGCAACATCCTTAAATGTCATGTCTGAGACTGACAAGGATTTTTTTCCTCCACACCGAGTGTTGATCAGGAGTCAATAAGCGAATGGAATCAAGCCGATGATCAGGCAGAATGGATGAAATTGTAGTGTAACTACAGTCCAGTCAATTCCACTCCTTTAATGAGGATCGGAGTTCCGCCCATCTGCAGATGGATCAGCTGTACCACACCCACCTTCTGCTGCCGTCACATCACAGCCATGACACCACGCTCACATCTGACACACAGAGACCTTTGATCTCTTTACCACCGCCACATCAGCTGTTTAACAGTCGGGTCACATGGGCAGATTCATACAGGTGTAAAATGAGGAACATAAACCGACAACTACAGACCGATGGGTACAGACAGACAGATCCAGACCAACAAGTACAGACCAACGGGTACAGATCAAAGAGTAAAGACAGACAGGTACATACTGACATGCACAGACTGACACGTACAGACCGGCAGGTATGACACGTACAAATAGACGGGTACAGACTGATGAGTACAGACCAACGGGTACAATCAACCCTGAATCTACCACGTGGACAATGTCAGTGCAAACACAGACGCAATCAGGTGAATGTCAGAAACAAAAGGACAGAGGACTTAAACCACATCAGCGTTCACCAGTAAAAGAACATTTAAGTGTAAACATCTGTCTGGGTCTGTACCCACTGGTGGAAGTGGACCGTTCACTCTCCCCGTTTAGTCGGAGCTACAGTACTGTTCTAGATGGAAAAGGGAAATGAAGATGGAGTGGTTTGATTTCATTTGTAAGCAGGTGCATCCATTTTATGTCTCACCCCAAACCCCACCCCCCAACACCCACCTCACCACTCTCCATCAAAGCACTTATCAGAAATTGGGAGACTAAAATGGCACTGTATGTTACACGAGTTCTTATGACATTTGGTGTGCTATACATATGTATTATTGACCATTCGGTTGTAATTCAACAGCATTTGGTCACATGTCCATTTATAGCAAGATTTTCGGTTAACATAACCCTAACCCTACATAATCCTAACCATAACCCTAACTCTATATAACTCGAACCATAACCTTAACCCTACATAATCCTCAGTGTGTGGTATTTGACACATACATTCAGGTTGGACAGGGGGATAATAACAGCGTAAACATACATGTGGAAAGCATATAATGTATACAGATAAATTGCCAATAAAAACTGGAGTGTATATTTACGTGAGTCATGATATCACATTGGAAATTGGACAAAAATAACCTGTGAAAATTGCCATTTACTGAAGATGACCACGATCCAGAGAGGGGTCTATAGGGGTCTGGTTCTGTGCTGCATGCATTTCTGTTTCCAGTGCTCAGCAAACAAAACCAAATCAATGCAACACACACACACACACACACACACACACACACACACACACACACACACACACACTCTGAAGCCCAGTTCTAAGCCTTAATGTCCGATGGTGGTTTGTCTAGATCAGGAGGCTCCCAAAGTTTTCAACTTGCGACCCTCAAATGACAGTGTCAGAGACTGGGGACCCCCACTATCCTGAGAGTGACTGAAACATTAAAAAATAAATAAATAAATGCATCAACAGAAGTCACACACTAAAAGGTGCATTCAAAAATGGGCATAACACAAAGAACACAACAGTCATGGTATGATTGACATGATACTGTGGTGTAATATTTATTGAGGTGAATGTGTGTATTTTACAACATTTATTGGCCTTTTTATGTTAATTTTTATTAATATGACACCATGAGTCAAACCTGTTGGCTGAACAATGCCTTATCTGTTTGTCATTGGCAAGTTGTCATCTTAGTGTCACTGTTTTTTCTTTCTTACTAATTACATACTAATTTCAAGTGTTAAAACACTGTCATTGATCTGTCACAATCACCTCAAGGATCACATCAAGAGGATTCTGACAATCATTTTGTGACCCCCCCATTGGCATCTCGCGACCCCCACTTTGGGAACCCCTGGTCTAGATCTACCTCCTGCAGTGTTCCACTTCCTCCTCATCGACAGACAGCCTGTGTTTAAACCTCAGTCTGTTCCACCTCAGCGTCTGTTATTGAGCAGTGTTAGCCAGCCCTGGCCTGGAGGGGCCTGGTTTGAAGAATGGAGGCAGGGTCACAGAACTGTGTAAGCACTGACCCTCACAAATCATCCTAAAAGGGTTTAACATCACAAAAACAGACATACATGTTAAACAGGGTTTAACCAGCGCTGTTAACCAGACCAGACCAAAACAGAACAAAGAACACATCAGCAGAACTAACACATCAACAGAACTGACACCCCAGAACCACCGATGCATCATCAGAACCGACAGAACATGAAATGCTGTGTTCCGTTCAGATCTTCATCAGCTCCTCTTCTTCCTGATGATGTACAAACACCACATGTCAAACATACAATCCAGAACCAAAACCAACTCCAGACTCAGATCACATTCCATAAACATGAAAACAGAATCCACACCTCTGAAACCAGGTTAGTCTCTGCAGGAGGGTCACCACGGAAACGTTATTCACATCAGTCTGTTCATTTAAATTTAAAGGCGGATGTGACAGGTCAAAGGTCAAAGGGTTCATGCGGGTAAGTGTTAGACCTGAATCCACCTGGAACCCTCCTGGTATCAGCTTCATTTCTTCATCATCTGTTCACTTCAGCCAAACCTGCCGAGTGTGTGTGTGTGTGTGTGTGTGTGTGTGTGTGTGTGTGTGTGTGTGTTGGATTTGAACAGTTCTGCCTCTGTCCTGTTACTGTGGAGGGTTGCTAAGGTCACCTGCCTCTGTGGCAGCTCTGACATTCAGACCCGTCCCATCGCATCAGCAGATGGACTCACAATGCACACCCAGTTCTACTGGACTGACCGGGTTCTACACTTACTGGTTCCCTTTGCCCTCGGCACCGTCTGCAGTCTCCCCTTCATGTCCAGAGCCTCTCCGCCCCCAGTTCATTTCCCAGCAGACTGGGTCTGGGTGGGGGCAGGTTTGAGGCTGGGGGGGCAGCTCTGAGGAGACACAGGCAAACACAGAACCAGGATGGGAAACATCTCACCTCGGTGTCTGTATGGGAACATGTGGACCTGGGACACTTTGTGTCACCTGTCTGTCTGATACCTGTCTTTCTGTATAACGGTGGATTTGTGTTTATGATGACATCAGCACACATGCAGAAACAATGACATCAGCTGGATCAATGCTAAAATAAGCTGCAATACGTGCAAGGGGCGGGGATTGTGCACTTACTGAGATTTTTCTACTGGTGATAGATATGATTTATTTTTAAGATATTGTGACTTTTTGGTCCCAATAAAAATTGAGTATCATTGACACTATTTTCCACAGTTTTCTGTTTCAGAATTTATAATCTTATTTAATTAAAGAAGTCAAAGTAAAAAACTACAACAATCTTGTTCTAATGCATATTCAAACTTCAAGGTCATTTCTTTCCTTCTTTAAATTTAAGAGTTTTAATGACTGTTTAAAGACCTTTAGTCCCTTTTCCAGGCCTGGAGGTCAAAGGTCAGGGGTCAGACTGAGGTGTTCTCTGGTCTGTGTGTTTTTCTGAATCTATCCGTCCTGACGTGATTGTGTTCTCATACCAGGTACAGGAGCATCTGTTGACCCATACCATCTGATTCCATCATATTTAACACATCTTCTGCTCAGTATTCACATTCTTTGAACATTAAAGGTGGATTTCCTGCCGTGGTTGTGAGCTGTCCATCAGACCATTTTCTCTGCATCTGCCTTCTTGCATCATGCTCGGCTCATACAGATCTCCTGCAGCCGTCAAATAATTCAAGACTGATGAGGCGCGTTCAAAGGTCTGTGCCACCGAACACCGCGTTAATGCACCCAGCAGCAAATTTTACCATCGACCCCCGTCCTCCGCAATAGGGACGGAGCCATCAATCAGCCCAGCGAAAGGCGACGGTGGAGCCAGGCTGATGGAGGCGGGACCGAGGAGGGAATGACAAATGGGCCCACAGACACAGTAAACCAATGGATGCCCACAGTCTGTGGAGAACACCTGACCTTTAGCAAAATGCTGTCACCCACACTCAACGCCAAAACACACAATATGATACACAATAATATTTGGGATAAATATCCTATTGATTATTAATATTGATGTTTCTATGTCTAATCACTATGAACAGGACATGTTACAGCTGTAGACATTATGTGTCCATATAGTCTATTTACAGTCTGGTATTGAATCAACCTGAGGACCATGGTCCAGGTCCAGAACACAGAAAGTCCACCTGCAGAACCCTGATACCAACAGAGATGGAACCAGGGTCTGAAGAGGGCTTAAGAGGACGGACTCAGAGACGGTTCGGTTCTAAACTGGTTTGGTTCTAAACTGGTTCGCCTCTAACCTGGTTCACCTCTAAACTGGTTCTGACACGATTCTAAAATGGTTCAGTTCTATACCTGGTACGGTTCTAAACTGGTTCAGTTCTAAACTTGTTCTCTGGTGGATCCAGTGAATGAGAAGTGGACCAACGACAGCCGTGAATACAAAGGTCTGTATTTAATTTGCTAATCCAGGGGTCGACGACCTTAAATTCTCAAAGAGCCATTTGGACCCATTTACCACAGAAAAAAAAACAGAGGGAGCCACAAACCCTTTTTTGACAACTAAAATGAACACTGCATCCATCTATCCATCTATCTATCTATCTATCTATCTATCTATCTATTTTTTTTTTTTTTTTACCTTAATGCTATGTATCAGAGTTCTACACCAGGCCAGGTATCCACAGGTAACCCGTAAAAACATGTAGGGACAAGTAAAAAAAAATACATTAAAAAATGTGCAGGTTTGGGCATGAGTAAAATTACAGAAAATGTGAGGGTAGCGGACAAGAAAGTGAAAAAATAAAAGAATATTGGATGAAAATAATTGCCAGGGCAGGACATATAATGATGATGGTCATCTAATTTGATCGTGGTTGATCCACATCCAGTTTGTTTTATTTTGAAGTGAGTTCACCTCTTTTTACCTCCAGCCAAAGACACCACTGAACAGCACGTATTAGAGATTTATTGATGTGTGTGTTTTAGCCAAAAATAAAGCCCTTAAAGTGAGTTACTATGCATGTGGGTATGGGCGGGTGTGTCTTGGACAGGTATAAATGCAGGTAATGTGTTGGGTTGTGGTAGGAGGAGCTTCAACTGAACACCGGCTTCTATCATTCACTTGTTACTTTCACAACCAACACATTACTAATAGAATACAGTCTTTAACCTTGTCCACTAACACAGTGTTTCCCAACCCTGGTCCTCGAGGTACAGTGTCCTGCATGTTTTAGATATTTCCCTCTTCCAGCACACCTGACGGTCGTTATCAAGCTTCTACAGAGCTGGCTGATAGGCTGATGATTTGAATCAGGTATATTGGAAGTGGGCTACATCAAAAACATGCAGGACACTGTGCCTCAAGGACCAGGATTGGGAAACACCGCACTAACAAATAGAAATAACGCGTTAAACCTTTGTCATTATTTCATTGAGGGACAAAAAATTAAACATGTTTTATTTTAATATTACAAGAGCTGCAGCAGAAGGAGGAAAGAGCCGCATGCGACTCCGGAACTGTGGGTTGCTGACCCCTGTGCTAATCCATCATTCCAATTGTGTAGAATAACAAAGGCAGAGGAGAGTGGGAGAGTGGTGGGGCATTCAGAGTCAATGGTGCATGGGGGGGGGGGGTCTGCAGAGGCCGTGGCCTGTGGCCTTGAAAGCCTGGTAGAATGAACCCAACACAGCTGCCACTAATGCCTCCATGTCCAAAGAACTGTTGAACCATTGAACTGATGAACCCAAAGCCCACCTCATCTGTACAGTACTTTTAAATATGATAAAATTCTTTTTAATATTGATATAGTGCTTTTAAATATAGATAAAACTGATACAGTACTTTTAAATACCAACACAGCACTTTTTAACACCGCTACAGTACTTTTAAATACTGATACAGTACTTTTCAGTATCGATACAGTACATTTTAATATCGATACAGTACTTCTAAAAACTGATACAGTGCTTTTTAACATCGATATATACCGTGAAATGAAAATCACAATATATTGCAGAACCAATATTTTCTTACACCCCTAACTGGGACGCCAGTTTCCAAAGGCATCATGGGAAAAAGGGAGTTGAACGTGCCTTTCCCCTGTGGAAAAGAGGTTGAAGGCAGATTAACCCAGCTTCCTTTTATAGCCTCTGACAAGAGGTTAAATCACACATTACACCGCCTGAAATGTCTCCCAGTAATTAGATCAAGAATATTACTCTCTCCTCTTCCCCTCGCCGACTGCAGCTGATCACAGACTAATGATGGTGTCAGCGCCATTGGCAGTGCAGGCTGGGTAAATCTCCCCATTGGGATGGCAATCTGTCAGGACCAGGAGCTCAGCTAAATAGCCCGTACATGAGTACCATGAAGGCTGAACCCAGTAGACCCAATGAATCCCAAAGTTCTACCTGAGTAGACCCAATCAACCCCAGAGTTCTAAACTAGCAGACCCAATCAACCCCAGAGTTCTAAACTAGTAGACCCAATCAACCCCAGAGTTCTACCTGAGTAAACCCAAGCAACCCCAGAGTTCTAAACTAGCAGACCCAATCAACCCCAGAGATCTATTTGAGTAGACCCAATCAGCCCCAGAGCTCTACTTGAGTAGACCAAATGAACCCAGAGTTCTACCTGAGTAAACCCAATCAACCCCAGAGTTCTAAACTAGTACACTCAATCAACCGCAGAGTTCTACCTGAGTAGACTATGAGTGCAACGGTATACGTCGTACTGATTGGTTTAACCCTTGTGGTTCAATACGAGTGAACCACACTCGATGTGCAGCTCATTTGTCATTTTTAAAGGACATTTCAAAGTGCCCCCCCATGGAAAAGTGACCCTTGGCTCAGAACTCTTTATGAGAGGTGTCAGGGGCACATGTGTAGGTTTCCAAAGGTGGAACTGGACTCACATCTAGAATCACCCTCTAAATGTCCAGACCTGGACAGACCACACTAACGTGTCCGTCATTATGATGGTAGCTTATTAACAATAGAATATCAGCGTTAAAGCCATGACAGCAGAAACAACAACATCAGAGGATCACATCCAACAGAAAAAACAACAAAGGAGGTTGATCACATGATCAATGTCAGAAAACAGAGTCTACAAACACAAGTCTGACTTCAGTTTAGGATTTTTCTTCTTACTGATATTTGATGATAATCAAGTCAGTTTAAAGTCTAAAAATTACTATTTATTAGAGCTGTTAACGAGTCTGACTACATAGCATAGAATAGAATAGAATAGAATAGAATAGAATAGAATAGAATAGAATAGAATAGAATAGAATAGAATAGAATAGGCTTTACTGCCATTGGAGACATACCACTGTACAGTGCATGTTTTTATGGTTTCCAAAGTGCTCAGAATACAGAAGGAAATTATAAAAACAGTAAAGTCAAATCAAACTCAAAACCCACCTGTTTAGGAATGCTTTCTGTTCTTCATGAACATAATTGCATTGCCAATTCTTAACCTGTTTTTATCTTTTTACTGTATGTTTTATTGCCTGTTTTTACTTCCTTGTTCATTGTACGGTGTCCTTGAGCACCATGGAAGGCACCTATGAATAAAATGTATTATTGTTAAAATATAAATCTGC
Organism: Fowleria isostigma; assembly: GCA_029814645.1. Taxonomy (NCBI): domain Eukaryota; kingdom Metazoa; phylum Chordata; class Actinopteri; order Kurtiformes; family Apogonidae; genus Fowleria; species Fowleria isostigma. The sequence continues at coordinate 33,705,120 of JAPTGZ010000007.1, read as the reverse complement.
CAATCAATCAAGTAAGAAACCCACAAATGAGTCTAATATCAATAAAAACTTCCAAAATACCTCAGAGATAGTTTTGACTTCAGTTCTGTCCTAATGAACAGAACATCTGACAGCTGTAGACATTTTGTGTCCTAAGTAGTAGATGATTAGATGTGGATGAAAATTATTATTTACAGTCAGAGCATGAAAAATATTTTATACATTTAGAGGAAGAACATTTAAAATCAGTCAGTGGATAAAAAAATAAAAACAAAAAAACAAAATCAATGTCAATTCCAAACCATCTCTGTGTCATTTTGGAAACAAAGGTAATGATTTAATCCAAACCAACCAATGCAATGATATTTATCCCAATAAAGACCTATATTCTGACATCATTATTGTTTTTTTATCCCAGACTCCTGTTTGAAAACAAACACCTGAACTCAACACGTCCACAGACTTTTGGACACGTGGTGGGTCTGTGTCCCATCCTCCGTCTCTAGAATGTTTCTCCTGGTCTCGGTAACACCCACCCCCAGACATTTGTTTCTGTGATCTCTTGCACCAGTGCAGATCTGAGCAGCACCTGGTCGGCTGGTGTGTGTGTGTGTGGGGGGGGCTACTGGCTATTAATTACAGAAAGGCAACACACAGCTCAGGCAAACCCTCGCAACCGGACCCGTCCATGTCAGGTCCAGAAGACGAATGCATGGCTGTCACATACACCAGCATGACCTGCCTCAGGACTCTGTACACACTGGGACTGTCAACGCCCCCCCACCCCCCCATCCCGTCTCTATCACCATCTCAATTGCACTCTGCGGATGTTACGGTACTTTAGGGCACATTTGACTAATGCTTCATGGGTGTGCTGTAGCATGATAAAGGTTCTCCTCCTCTAATTCGATGCTTCCTTTGTAAACAACTGCAGCTTTAACACACAACCACACACAAACACACACACAGGCTACACACACACTACATTATTTGCTGCTGAAGTCGACTGCCCCAAACAAAAGAGGGAAATGGCAGGAGATACGCAAATCAGTCATTGTTGAACGACATCTGACAAAAGAGGCCTTAAAACGCTGACGGCTTTTCTTCTCAGAGGCATGTTTCACATCAACCGTCCCTGAAAAAGGGGCCCCCCTGATCCCAGCCATAACCCCATACAGGCGGAGAGCACTGACAGGAAGCAGAGTTCACCACCAGAGTCCATTCAACAGGTACAAAGAGGAGACGATGCACACAGAGGGCACCTGAACACATCTGGTCCAGGAGTCTAGGGGTCCAAGGTTCAACAAAAAGCACCATCTTCACAGTTGCACAGAATTAAGACTATCAGGAATTGAACACACAGGTCCTGACTTAATAAGATCCCAAATTGTGTGTACTATGCAATCTAGAATTTTACGTGTGGGATTATGCGGGTAATTTGTCAAGATTGCTTGCACTATTGAGGACATATGCAAATGTGTGGAAATCTTATTTAAATAAAGATTTTGCATGTGGCCCCCCCCAACCGGTCAGTAAAGTCGACACTGATACAGATGCATTTAAATGACAGTTTGATCAATAGTTGATCCTTGATGTGACTGATCTGCTGTTCTATATAAACAGATGAGTTTAAAGGTTTTAAAGTCCATCAATCCCTCATCAGAAACACAATTGCATTTATGAAACAACCTTTAAAATGACCCATCAGATCGATATGACATGACAGATTTAACCTGCTATTTTCAACATCCTCATCTGAACAAATTAAACGGGTGTGCTGAATAAAATCACAGATTTCAACATCACTAGAAACATCTAATTAAACATAACAGTTGGCTGACATTAAACACATAAATGTAAGATCTCTTGTTTGACTCAAAGAGCCAAACTGTGACCTGATCAAAATCATTCTTCTTAGTGGAATAATGTGTACATTGTCTGACTGTTGCAGACTCACTCTGACCTTCGACCTGTGACTCCCGCCGACAGCCTCCACACAGCGACAACTGCATCTGCACATTCCAGCTGAAAACGGTCAATATACAGACCACGCACACTGGTCTGAGCGCTGCACCCACATTTACTATCTCACCAAGTCTAACATACAGCCCACGGGAGGGTCCAACCCAGCCCACAGGATGAATTTATGAAATACAGAGATGACACTGAACACATGAACAATCAATGAAAACGTCTGTTTAGTTCAGGTTCCACATTCAGACGAAAGAGCACATAGAAGAAAACCACTAGTTCTGACCTGATTTATATGTAAAATGTAAGTTACCCAAATGCTTGATTATTTATTTTTTTTATTTTGAATCTTATTTTCAAAAAATATACATAAATATATATCTAATTTAAGAGGTACAATATAGCACAAATACTGACTTGAACTTGGTTCTTTATACGACCTGACTTAGATCATATAGAAGGTTTGTTAAACCTTAGGTTTGTTAAAAAAAACAAAACAAAAAAGTGTTGTTGGTTCTGTTATGAAACATGAATGAATGATTTGACTTTTAAAATGGAATGGTTTGTATGAATGAACATTTACATGTAAATACAAGAAATTATAGCCATGCGGCCAATTTCCATCTTGAGTCCCACTGGCAGGTAAAAAAAAAAAAAAAAAAAAAACAAGTTTAAAAAATAGGTTATACTTTGTTGCAATTAATTTTAATCCTGGGAAGAACTATTTGGATGTTAACCACACACTGGATATTCATATTTGTTACAAAATCAAAATTCAGTAGTAAAGAACATCAGTATCTGCAAAACTAACCATAAGAAAATCGGATTGGACGCAAAAAAATCAGATCGGGACATCACGATTTTGGACCTACAGTCAAATGAAAAACAGAAACCTTAATGTTTCTGAAAATATTTTCATGCACAAACTATCCTTTTACAAAAAAAAAAATGTGAATAAACTAAACAACTATGACCAAACTGAAATGTTATTATGTATTTGTAGATCCACTGAAATTCTTACATTATAATGAACATATATGTATGTTAAACTGAGAAGGAATATTGGTACAATTACACTGGTTTTTATTAATAAATTTCAGGTTGTTCATTAGAAGTAAACTAATATGGGTTTTTATAATTTGCTGATTTAAAAAAATTTGGTCAGCTGATGGCCAATAGTTACAGTTCAATTTTTTTAGGCCAATATTTTGTTTTAAGTACATATGACCGTAAAATACAATTGAAACACTCAGATAATTCTGATTTTTATGCATCAATATAAATGAAATTATTAATAGACAAATAGATAATACTCTTTACTTTACTTTACATTTAATGAACTTCAAGTGCTGCCCACGCAGGTGCCTGATCAAATACCTGCTACCATTTTTACCACTGATCAAATATCGGCTTTTAAAAAAACATTAAGGCCAACATTGGAAAAAAAAAAAAAAAATTAATCTATCAGCCAGCCGATATATTGGTCTACTATTGTTCATGTCACATTTTTAAAGGACAGTTTGTAGATGGAAACATTTTCATAATGTGTTTTAACTTGTATCACTGTAAAACATAGAGAACAGTTTGTATTTGTCATTGTTTCTAGATGATTGTGTTATTGTTTTCCTGGTTCTGATCCACTTTAGATCATAAGGGTCTGAATGTAGAACTTGAACATGACTTTGACCCCTCTGCATACGAACATCTCATCTTCGGTACTCCCACGGTGGCAGCTGATGCCACAGGTCTGTGCCCAGATACCTCCGTCAGAGACTGTTTGGACATGGTAGGTGTCAGACGCGCTCCCTGTCTGGAATAGCGATGGGCCGGGTCTGCTACAGAACCCCCTCTGGGTCCATTCCAGAAACACTCAGCCCAGTGTTTTTAGAATGTAACTGTTAAAACCTTCAGACGGTTCTTCCTCCGTTGACTCGCCACATCACTATCAGCGGAAAAATGTATGCACTGGCCTCGGCCGACTGACAGAGTTCAGCCCCTGAAGGTCACTGTCTCAGCCCCTCCACTCAGCCACTGGTCAACACATGCCCCGGGCCTTTGGAACAACAGGAGGACTGTCCCCTGGTACTGGTCAAGGCACGGAGGCGCCATGCACTGGAGCAACAACGGCCAGCAGCAAACAGGACTCACCGCAGGGTCAGGAGGTCATGGATGGCCTGTTGTGAGCACGGATCACTGTGCAGACACGCCCACAACACACACCGACACACACTGAGGCCTGGAGAGTTGTGATAATACCAGTCGGGTCACGGCAGAACTCGTCCTGACTGTTCACCTCAGCCTCACATCCAAGCATTATCAGAATCCCAACAGGCTGCAGATCCAGAACACGTGACCCACCATTAGAGCTGCACAATATATTGCTTGAGCACTGTCATCGAAATGTATGTGTGTGAATCATAGGTCCTGCAATGTAGGAGGCAAATGAACTCAACATGTTCTCATCTAATTTTAAGGGTACCTGTCACACTGTGAGCAGTGATCCACCAATCACAATCATTCTTAATTAGTTTGCCAAAGCAGACCACACCCTTGCACAAGGGTGAGTCGCAGGTAACATCATTGAAAAATGACTAACAAGATAAAAAAAATAAAAAAGGAAGACTTGGTGCCAAAGAGAAAAGCAACGTTAGTTATTTGGAATTATTTCAGCTACAAGGATGATATTGAAACACGCGCTCTGTGTCAACAGTGCCTTGCACCTGTTGCCAAGAGGTAACAAAACTAATTTGTTTGACCATTCACATTAGCACCACACAGCTATTATATCCTTTTGAGTATTTTTACATATCACAATATATATCGCAGGGTAAAAAAAAAAAAAAAAAAAATCACATCAGTTTTTTTTCCAATATTGTGCAGCCCTACCCACCACAGTCTAATGGAGGTCAGCCATGGTTCAACCAGGTCTGAACCTCAGAGATAATCACACCTCCAAGTCCAATCCAGTTCATTTATGGAGACACTTTAACGTGCGATCAACAACAGTTAATTTATTCACACAAACACTGAGACCCTGTCCAGATGAAGACATTTCAGTCATATCCACAGAAGCTTTGTATTGGATAGACCTTTGGTCTACATGAAACCAGCATTTTCAATCACCAAAACTGAGTCCCAGAGTGGACACATTTCAAGACACCAATTTCACGTCTTCATCTGAATGACCAAACCGCAACTTTTCTAAAATGATGATGTCATAGGTCCACCTCTCTGACCTTTCACCACAAAAGCAAGACACCACTTAATAACAGCAACAACAACAATAACACCAATGGTGGACTCCAGAGTAGTGCTGGTGCTCCATCATTTATTGATCTGATTATAAATATTGAATCCATTCGGCTACTTTTTCATTGTAATGAACAACAACCAACCATAGCAACAATATTCACTATATGCTCTTGGATCTACCACCGGGCAACCTGAAGGAAATACTGGATCAGACCTGATAGAACCAAGCTAGCTTTATGCACATGCTCCACGTCTTTTTCCGTGTTCTTTGTGAGAGCAGTGAAACCACACAGGCCTGGCATTTGGACAACATTGTTTTCAGTGGTCTCATGTGGATGCAAATATTTGTGAAATGGCTCTTTGTTTATGGAGCAATTTTTTGAAAACATCAAAGAAAAAAATTGGATAGGGAAAGATACGGTTTCATGTGGACATGGCCTTGAGGTATGTATTTACCTGAAGAACGCAACAGATATAATAAACCAAACTGTCTCTGTCCTCAGTCCTATGGGACTATCTTTGTCATGTGTCTGTTACACATACACAAAATCTGAAATCTGAATAACCAATCAAGCCTAAGTCCATCACTGAACCAACTAGGCCTGGGAATGTCAGGGTACGTCACGATACGATACAATACGATACAATACGATACGATATACGATACATTGCTCACGATACCAATACGTATGTCGATATTAGAGCTGGGAATCTCAGGGTATCTCATGATACGATACGTGATACATGACTCACAATACAGATACGTATCTCGATATTGCGATAACTGTGATTATCAATGTATTGCTCTTAAAAATCTATGATATATGTGTGTGTGTGTTTATAGGGATGAAACAAAAACAAAGGGGACAAAAATGCCAGTTTATACTTTTAGCATTATTTTACCAGAGTACAAAAAACAATGACACTATTTTTATTCAACATAACTGAACAGGATTTTTTTTTTAGGTGTCTTACAAACAGTGGCACTATTTTAAACAACGTGATACCATGACTCGTATGTACACACCATGGTTGATTAGCGCGTCATCTATACACATAAGCTTTCATGCCCCACATGCCATTATAACCTCCTGTCAAATCTGAATGATGCTCAAATACGGTCACCGAGGGTTCAATGGGTGGACATTGCCTTCCATTAAATGATGTTTAATAACATGCTAATGGTAGATAATGTGAACATATTGTAATCTCCAGCTGGACATAATAAGAAGGAGTGAGTTACAAGTCGCATTAGTAAATGAAGCGGCCACTTTATTTACTAACAGGCCGTATGGGGGACAGAGAACTGGCCCCCTCCCTTTCTAATCCATGTTGCCTCATCCGTCCAAACACACTCATCCTTAAACCATCAGTCTCACATATCTCCTGAACAGGTACAACTAAAAACCGTTCTAACAGCAATAACTAAGTGGTCACTACAATAGAACACAGCAATCTTTTAGTTCAACTTCACTGCTCATATATTTGCATGAACATTAGCGCCGTATGTTCTTCTTCGTCTGTGACTTCCGCCCAATTTTCAGCCACTCGTGTGAGGAGCGCCCTCTGGAGGACATGTAAAACACTGACATCACTCACTGAGGAGGAAGAGAGGTGAAAATGAAAGACGTTTATAGAGGCTATATTTGAATAATAATAGCCTTTTAAAAAATAAGTATGCGGCAAGAGTGAATCAATAATCCATTTTGAGATTAAATACTGCGATATATCGCCATATTGATATTTTTATCACACTCCTAGAACCAACCACATCTGTTCTGTTCACATTTCAAATAGTCACATTACAGTATGTAACTTCTGTATGGTACCCTGACTCACAGCCATTCACTTTACATCTGATTAATTCTGATTATTTCTCACTATTCTCATGACAATGAAAATTATAAAATATTGTTTTTAAATCTTCCACAGACATGACTTTTAGTTTGTTCCTCTTCAATTACTGGGTTTAAATAAACTGAGTCTGAGTTAAACCAGCCCTGTCATCATTCAGTGGATACTTCAAATCTACAAACCACATCCTTATTCACACTATGATGCTTTGAAAAAAAAAAAAAAAAAAAAAATACAAGATCTCAGACTCCAGCAAGTGCTTCCACTCTTTGGAATTTTAGTCTGTAATGAAGCCTGTGAAATATTAAAAATAAAGCCCAATTAGCCGCCAGCGCTGCATGTCTCCTCCCTCTCTAATCCTCTGGTAGCTTAGCCTTATCTAATGTCTGCACCCCCGACACCCCCGCCCCCATTCATATCCCTGCAGCTTTACTGGGGCTTTGTTGTGGCATTCTTGGTGACCCCGTGGTCGAGGTCAGACTGTGGACGCTAATGATGCCCTGGTATGTTCAGCTGGCATGAACACTGGAAAACAGCAGCAAGGACCCTGGACATGCTAATGGATGCTATTAGCATGACTGTAGAGACACATGAGGCTGTCATTCGTGACCTGGGAGGGTGGAGGGTCAGCAGGGGGTCAGTGGGGAGTGGAGGGTCAGTGATAGGGCTGAGACCACCTTATCTAGTGCCATAAACAGATCACAGATGCTATATACATACTGTTAATATTGTAAATATTGCGTCTAGAGGTTGACCGATAGGGGTTTTTCTAAGGCCAATGTTTCAAAACTTGGTCAGCTGATGACTGATAAACAGACAATTTTTTTTAAGCACATTGACCTTAAAATACAATATAAACACTCAGATCATTCAAGTTTTTATGCATCAATATAAAATTTAATTATTAATACACATACACATAGTACTCTTTTAACATTTATTAAACTTCAAGTGCTGCCCACACAGGTGCCTGATCAAATATTTGATAAAATGTTTACTACTGATCAAATATCGGCTTTCAACAAAACATTAAGGCCGATATTGAAAGAAAAACGATATATCGGCTGACCAATATATCAGTCTGCCTCCAACTGTGTCTCCTCATGCTTAATGTCTTTTTTTTCTACTTGGTTCTATTCTTATTCTACTTTTCTTAAATTTAATATATTCTATTTTCTTATTTTTGGTTTTTATAATTGTATCTTCTGCTTTTTTTTTTTTTTTAATCAGATTGTTTCGCTGACTGAAGAGCATAATGACAATAAAGGCTAATCTGCTCTACTTTACTCTGTTCTATTTTGTTCTATTCTACTCTATGAGAGTATGAGTTGTGCTGCTGATGGTGCTGCATCATAAACTCCCTGTTGTCATCCTACAGGAACCAGTGCCTCACAGCTCTAACTGCAGTTACTGATGTCACCAGGAGGCGGAGATTGTCCTGTGATCACCCCCCCACACACACGTACACACACACACACACACACA
>JAPTGZ010000007.1:33671797-33681865 GCA_029814645.1 Fowleria isostigma | reverse complement strand
TGCATGGTGCGGGGATCGAACCAGGGACCTTCTTGCTGTGAGGCGTGAGCGCTAACCACTACACCACCGTGCCGCCCAAATAAAATTAAATAAATAATAATTAAATAATTAAAAATGTTTCACTTTGGGTCAAAATGCTATTAAAACACTCCATTTACAAATTTAAATACTGTCAGTAGATACCACTGCACATAACAGTGGAAGATTTTGACAAGCAAAAACTTTGCTACTCACAAACAATTTTGACCTGGAAGCAAGTAACACTTGCACTTGCAAGAAAAACCTTTTGATTTGTAAAATATTTAGGGGTTCAGAACCTTTGGATTTCCAAACAAAACTTTTAAAATGACAAAACATTTTGTCCTGCAAGCAGACGGTTCAGATTTGAAATGAAAGAAAACACAATTTTGTTAAGCTTAAAAATTGTTGAAACTTTCATTTTAGTTTTCAAATCCTGTTTTTGTTTTTTGTTTTTTTGCTTCAAAACGGATTTTTTTTTTGTTTGCTTTTTTGCCTTTTGCCCTTTGCTTGAATAATAAAGACACAAAATTATCTTCATACTTTCCTGCGTAAAACATGTGCTCTCGGTCTGGGTCTGATTATATAGATGTTTGTTTACACATATGCAGACATAAAAGAACCAAATAAACCAGATTATTCTGTTAACATAATCACTGGAATAATACGATGACTCCAGAAATCGGATACTGATCAGAGTATTGGTGTGGATGTAAACAGACTTGGTGTTTGTCACTTATTGTTTTGTAAAAGGAGGATCCTGGCAACACCTCCTCGGTCAGTTGTGTCCCATGGTGTTGTGATTTGATGAAAGGTTCTGTTTGTGCAGCCTCATGTGTGGAGCTCCAATGAAACACTTCTATTTCTGTGACAACCAGAATAAATGACTCCATTACTGGGCCCACCTGGCCTCTGCAGTATTGATACCTTCTATTACTGCAGACAGACACATGCACGCCAGCGGACACCAACGCTGAGGTCGATGCCAAAGCTGAGGCCAGCCCTGGTCATGTCAGATCATGTTAGAGGCTCCACCAAAGTAATCAAGTACAACAATTAGAGGAAACTCACCCTGTTCAACGCACAAATATTAGTGAATCCAGCCTGTGGAGCAGAACTGCCTCAGCTTTAATATGAGCTGCACCTCCCATCAACCGCTGAGATGGGGGCTTTGGCATGAAAGGCCAATCACACACAGTGGCGTGGCATCAGCGGGGGGGGAAATGTGGCAGCCGCCATTCCATCAGGCCAGAATACCCTGTTAATGACGGAGGATGGAGTCTTTGTCCAAACCAAAGGAAACGTCGATACAGGAGGTTGAAGAACGCTGCTCCTCATTACACTCTTTAAATTCACTACCACCTGATTGATGAGTTCAAAGGGAAGCATTATTGATCCACTTCACAGACAAGGCCCATCGATTGGAAGTCTAGAATGTAGAAAAGTTGTTTTTTTTGTTTCTCTTTCTCTGACACAGATTGTACAATCAGAACATCAGCATGACCCGGGGTGGGGGTGGGGGGGTGTCTGGATCCAACTCAGCCCCTTCAGAACCAGGACCAAGGAACAGCACCCACATCAGCCTGGAGGGGCCCAGGGACTGTGACCCCCCCACCCCCAGAGGAAAAAGGAACTATACCACAGATTACCCCCCCAGTGGTAGAGTAGAGGTAAGGTAGAGTAGGAGTAAGGTAGGGTAAGGTAGAGTAGGGGTAAGGTAGGTAAGGCAGAGTAGGGAAAAGGTAAGGTAGGAGTAAGGTAAGGTAGATCAGGCATAAGGTAGGGTAGGTGTATGGTAGGGTAGGGGTAAGTTTAGGTAGAGTAGGGGTAAAGCAGAGTAGAGGTAAAGTAGAGTAGAGGTAAGTTAGAATAGAGTAGGGGTAAGTAAAGGTCGAGTAGGGCGAATGTAGAGAAAGATATGGTATAGTAAGGGTAAGGTGGGGTAAGGTAAGGTAGAGTAGGGGGTAAGGTAAAGTGGAGTAAAGTAAAGTAAAGTAAAGTAAGGTAGGGTAGGAGTATAGCAGGGTAGGGTAGGGGTAAGGTAGAGCAGGTGGGGTAGGGGTATGGTAGATAGGGATAGGGTGAGGTAGAGTTGGAGTAAGGTCGGGTAGATTAGGGGTAAGGTAAGGTAGAGTAGGGTAAGGTAGGGTAGTAGTGTAAGTCCAATTAGGTTCATTCTGTCTACTAAAACTATGTAGATTTGTTTTCTTTTTTTCTCAGACAGATAGTAAAGGTTTATCTTTACCATGACATGTTTCAGCTATACCTGTATTCTTCCTCAGAAGAGTCACTGATGTTACTGTGACTTGTCTTGTCAGCTGTTTTGATCTTGGTTTGACAGACAGCAGGGATGATTATGCCCCCTGCTGTCAGGCATTCCACATAGGACTGGATCCCAGGTGTGGGATAAGGTGTAGGCACCCTCATCCCTGTTCATGGTCCTTGGAGCCCGCTTCCTGATTTCTATGGCTTCCCTAATCCAGAGGTGATATTTGTTGGTTTCTGTGCTGATGACCTTGACTTCATCCCGGTCCATGATGTGGTTTTCTCTTTTGCAATGATCTGTTAAGGCTGATTTCATGTTTTTTTTGTTCTGCTTGTTGTTTAGCTTGTCTTGTGTGTCTTGTCATGGTTTCCTTGTTGCATTCTTTCCTGTGTTTGTTTTTTCTTACACCAAAGGCTCTTCCTTGTTTCTCCAACATAGATTTTGTTGCATGACAGGCAGGGTATTTGGTAAATGACATTGTGTTTATTGTCTGATAGTATGGTGTCTTTAAGGTGAACCAGTAGGTGTCTGAGTGTGGTGTGTGGTTTTACTGGGGTGGTGATCTTGCATTTTTTCATTGTCCTTTGTATCCATTCTGTGGTGCCCTTAATGCATGATAGTGTGACTATGCTACTGTTTTTGGTTTATCGTGTTGTTTTCTTCTTTCCTGTTTCCTGCTGCGTTCCTTTAAGTTAAACCTGTTTTCTGACTTTTTCTATGGCCCATCGTAAATATTGACAGTTTTCCAGTGCAGTTTGTATGTGTTGTTCCTCCTCTTCTCTGTCCTGTGACTCTCTGTAACTATGGTGTGCTGGTCGTATAACGTTCTGATAACTGACGTTTTGTGAGTGGTGGGGTGTTCTGAAGTTCATAGGAGGTATTGATGAATGTGTGGGTTTTCTGTATATTTTGATGCTGATGCTGCCGTCATCCTTGTGTGTAATTTTCATGTCCAGAAATTATATGAATTTGTTTACTTCTTCTTCATGTGTGAATTTGATGTTGCCTGTATGGTCTATTTGGTTCAGATAATCATCCCCTGCTGTCTGTCAAACCAGGATAAAAACAGCTGACAAGACACATCACACTAACATCAGTGACTCTTCTGAGGAAGACTACAGGTGTTGTTGAAACACGTCAAGGTAAAGATAAACTTTTACTATCCATCTGACAAAAAAAGAAAACAAATCTATGTAGTAAAGTTTACACTACCCCTACTCTACCTTACCGCTACTCTACTTTACCTTACCCCTATTCTACCCTAAAATTACCCCTACCCTACCTTACCTGATATTATCTTACTCCACCCTACCTTAAGGTTCCCATAGTCGGGCATACTGTGCACCCAGGGAGGAGCCAACTCTTCTGATTGGCTAAGATACTGTGGTGTCTTGCATCACCTAGTTCAGCAGCAGAACTCCTGCATATTCACCATTTAATGACACACATTCACCTACAATCACAGAGAGCAGCACTGATTAGGAATCAACAGCCCCTGATTGGCTGTAGCCTAGCGAGGCTTTCCATCACACCGGCTGCACCACATTGGCAAGTGCACTTCAGATGGCAAAGTGGGTACAGCCTATGATAAAATGGTCTGTAGGCAAAGAGAGAGAGAGAGACAGAGAGCGAGAGAAAGAGAGAGAGCTCTTTGTGAAGGCCAAAGTTAATGCAGTCATAGAAAGGACTGTGATCCACTCCCACGTGAAAAGGCCATGTGAGGAAAAGCCCAGAGGGAGGAGAGGCATTGAATGAGTTAGAGGAAGAGAGTGAAAGTGGGAGGAGAGTGAGAGAGAAAAAGATAGAGGGTTCAAACATCAGTGACCCTCAGATATCCTTTGGTTTGTGCTTCAGGTGAAATCGTACATTAGTGTCTGTTAAGACTCCATTTGGGTCGGATCCACAGCTGCTGAGCTCAGACCAGGACCAAGACCAGGACTACCACACACGGACTCACCTGATGTGCTTCATCATCCTCCCCAGTGGATGGGTTTGTTCCACCCTGAGCCCGTCCTTAGGGAACCCGTCCTCCAGAACCAACAACAAGCCGACATTTGAAAGACGACAGGGACATGTCTGCCCGAGAGAAAACCACAAGTACACAGAACAGTTTGATATGCAGACGCTGATGTGACGGAGGGACCGGTATTGACCCATTAGAACAGAACCACTGATGAAGGGACCGGTATCAGCCCACATCGTCACTGTCCATTAGAATCAAAGTTTAAGAACATAAAGGTGTTAGAAGAAGATGGGTCCACATGTGTGAAATGAACAAAAATGTTTTCCAGTGGACGGAGCCCAGACCCCAGCTGCAAATAAACATACATATGGACAGAATTTGGGGCTGTCAGTGGGTAAGGCTATTGGCAATATTTGCAACATTAATTTTGTCAAAGCCAAAACACACCACGAATCACAAATATCCAGTTTCACTGGATAATCAACATCATTTACAAGTGTCATAAATTAAATGAGTGCAAATTGAACAACAGAGCACCTCTGTTGGAAAGAAAAACACTGTACTGTCCTCGTAGTCTTCCTCTTATCTGCCGGGGGTGGGGAGGACACAGCCTTGTTAGCCCACTCCTATCAGTTCTTAATTACAGGGGAATCCTTCTAGCGTTCCCAGGCCATGCCCACAAATATAATCTCTCCAGCATGTCCTGGGTCAGCCCCCAGGTTTTCTCCCACATGGACATGCCCCAAACCCCTCCCCAGGAGGCATCCTCAGTAGATGAATCATTTCAACTGGCTCCTCAGGATGTGGAGGAGCAGCAGCTCTACTCCGAGTCCCTCCCTGATGTCCCAGCTCCTCCCCTATCTCTAAGGCTGGATTTCTGGTGGTGCGTAGGTCTGCGTTACATAAGTACACTGTAGTTGATGCCGCTACAGTACATTCTCACACTCTAGCATACTGTAGCAATGTAGTTTTGGGAAAGTTTTGTAGTTCCCCTCCAAATCAGAAGGTGTCAGTAGTGCTGGTATTAAAGATGAAACTCCACTGGGGGAGATGTTTCCATGGTTTCTATGTCTTCATTTCCTGTTTTAGAACAATAGTGGCCAAAATGGAAGTGTCTTCACAAGCTCATAGGACTCAACAAACATATCACTATTAAAAGTATTACAGCGTAAGAGACGAAGGAGGTAACGTAGGAGATGGGCCGTGAACCGTTGAACCAAAATAGGTTAGCCCAAGGGGCATACTGAAATCTAATAATCGTTGATTATATTAATCAAATAAAGGCACAGTTGAGCTTAATGATGTGGGTTTATTAATGTTCATAACCACATAGGTTTATCAGGAGCAAAATGGAACAGACAAGAACAAAAGTCAAATAAGTAATGAATACAAACTAATGAACTATATACAGATCAACCCACGTTTGTTCTGGAGTCACATGACTATAAATTGACCAACCAGGAGGCAGAGTCTCTGCGTCGCCATGCAAGTCCAGTTACAATCTGGATGAGGTGCATGTCAAGGCTGTGGGCCAACACGGGGCTGGCCAAAGTGACAGTGTCGGTAGTGACGCGTGACATCCATGTGACCATAAATGCAGCTTAGGGCTGAGCCCGCCCACCCTACAGAGGAAACTCATTTCAGCCGCTTATACTCGTGACCTCTTTTGGGTCATGACCCAGAGCTCATGACTGTAGGTGAGGGTCTGAACGTCGATCGGCCAGTAAATCCAGAACTTCTCCTTTCGTCTTATCTCCCTCTTCACCACAATGAACCGGTTTGCGTCCGCATCACTGCAGACTCCACCCCCACTCACCTGTCCACCTCCCACTCCATCTTACCCTCACTGTGAACAAGATCCCAGATATATAAAGGTAAATAGTTTCATGTTTACCATGTTTTTTATCTTACTAATCTATATCTGACTTAAATGTGAATTAAAACTGTGGTTAAAGTGTTCTCTGTTTGCATACCAACATGTACATGACCTTTGACCCCATAAACAGGTGCTGTAAAAACTGCTGCTGTTTCATTTATTCAAACTCCTCTTTCGTGGAAACAGCGAGTGGGTTGAGTTGAAACCCCCAGGATAAAAAAGGACCCACTCCGGCCCAGTCCACATACTCATCCATGGGTAAATCCAGTCCAGTCCAGTCTGCCCACACGCCGTATATTTGACAAGTTTAATACATGCATCCGTGTGAATCTGAATCAGGGTCGACCAGAACACTGGGTTTATATGTTTTAACTTTTGAGCCAAAAAATAAGGACAAGTAAAAAAAACCTGAAATTCAGAAAATGTATGAAACCAGCTTTAATGGAACACGAGACGACCCGTCAGTATTTACACATTTATGTCTGTTTCCTCTGATCTCCTCCTCCTCTCAGGTCTAGATCCTTTAACATCTGGACTTTTATTCCTCATTGATACCTCTTAACCTTCGATACCACCTAGTCCAGTTTCTCCAGTTCTTCTGAACTCTTCACTTCTTTAGCTTCACCGACAGTTTCAGTTTCACTTCTGTCATGAAGATGCGGCTCAGCTCAGCGCCAACCTCCTGGGCCATCCGGGCCACAGTCTGACCCGCGGCACCGATCACCATCCTCTGCACAAACACAACATGGACAATATCAGCAAAGATTCTGATGGAGCCAGCATTTATAAAAAGTCTTGACCGGTATCTGATGAACTAAATGTTATGTTTTTAATGTAAACAATCCATATTTTTAATGCAAAAAACTTTTTTCCCCCCCAATATTCTACATAAAAACTTAGTTTTTATGATGCCACTCCCTGAAGGGGAAGCATGGAGTGCTGTTCTTGGTTTGGCTTGTTTGTTTACACTTTAACAGCAAAACAATTGGTTGAATTTCTACCAGATTGGGTTTATATATTGCCAGTGACGCAGGATAGATTTGATTACATTTTGGGAAAAGTAGGTCAAAGTTCAGCTTTTTATAAATTTTTAAAATCTTCCTATTTACTTCTAATAGGTGAAATATGTGCAAAGTGCGGGGTTTGTTGTCCCTGACACCACTTGTTCCATGTATTTATTTGTTTCTTCTTTTAGTCAGACATGGACTTGTTCACAAACACAGCTTTTCGTTACTAATATTTGACATAATAGAAATAAAATTAGATGACTTGAATTCATGACATCGTTTCAACAGACGAATGAACAGAAAAAATGGGTTTGATATGATTCAGGATGACAAACACAAACGAACATAAACACAAACACTCACCAAGTGCGTTTCCTTCTTGGCATAAACTTTGACCTCTACCTCCACTTCTCCGTCTGGTCCTTCATGCCAAAAACTGACTGACTGAAATTAGACACAATTTATATTTATTTCAACCATGTTTAACATCAACAGCCTTCCATTTACTGACTGTTATGGCTCCATTTATCGACTGTTATGTTTACATTATATTATAAAGCACATTATATACATAGTCATAATCATATAAAACATCTTAATTCTTTAATACTTATATTGGTTTTATATGTATTTAATTATTTCCACCTTAAAAAGTCCAGAACATAATTTTAAACGCTTCAAAGGGGTCTGGATGGACCCTGAAGACCCAGCCCAGACCCAGTCCAGACCCGTGGGACTCACCTGGGTCATGGAGTAGGGAACCTCCTGGGGCAGGTTCTCCAGAAGCTTCTCTCGGACCAGGTTGGTGCAGATGTCTTGAGGATCCTGGTCCGTCAGAACCTCACTGTGGAACCACCACGGTCCGGGTTTGGCTGCAGCCATGAAGTAGGCCTGAAACAGAACCAGAACCAGGATCAGTCGGACCATCAGCTGATGCGAAAGAGTAAAACAGACAATAAAATACACCGATATAAAAACAGAATGTTGGGGAGTTTTCACATGGGGATGTTTTCAGACTGAGATCCATGACATACATCTGTGAACACTCCAACCGGACCCCATTAAAACCAACCAGACCAGACCACCTCTGGAGGTTCAGTACAGTAACAAATGACTGGACAGCATGTTGAGTGACTGAGTGTTTCTGACTGAACAGAGAAACTAAAATATGTACAGCATCATGTCTAAAATAATGTATAAATTCCCCAAAGCAGGTAAAATATTTGGTGATACACATCCAATTTTATTCTAGACTGTAGCATGGTTTACTCTGAGAGGTGGGATTTGGGCTGGGGTCTGGACTGTGGTCTGAGCTGGGATCTGGGCTGGGTCCATGGTCCCACCTTCAGCGTGTCCACATCCTCTCTGTCGACTGATGACATCATGAAGACATCTCTGAAGTTGGACCATCCCCTTTGGGTCCTCAGCTCCAACAGCTGGTCTTTACTGAGTCCGGACCGAGGGTCAGTGCTGACGTCGGCCCCTGAGGCGGCTCCTGGTGAAACTGGATCAGGGTCGGGCTTTTTCTCGGCCCAGGGGGGTTTGATCTTCGGTCGGATCCGGATCCGGCGTCCATTCACCACGCCACACGTCAGATCTGCGGTGATGTCTAACAGACGGTCCTTGGCCTTCAGCAGGTCCACCTGCAGACAGAGACCAGGATCAAAACCAATAACAGAGGGAAGACATGAGTCTGAAGATGAAAACAAATGAAAAACATGGTTCTGTTAAAGATGGTTCTGCTTCTGCTCCTTTTCATTGTCTAATCCATTCACTGATATTTTATAGATGAGGTTTTATCTGATGAAATAAATAAACTCATCAGTTTTTACAGAGTTCATATTCTCTGATCTTTAACTCGTCCTGTTTTATCACCTGATTCATTCTTTAGTATCAGTTCAACTTTAGAATGTTCATACTGAATTAGTTTGACATGTGTACGTAGGTTAATGCCACTTTACCACAGGATGTCAGTTATGTTAACATATAATTCACACAGGACAATCATTAAAACTACCACAAGCAGGAGGGGTCAACCCATTCACGCACCACCGCCCCCTCTTGTCGCCATGTGTGTATGACGTTTCCCATTCCATCAACTGGAGGATTAAAAACTAACTTTTTTTTTCTAACAAGTCCCTTACCTCTACCACAATGTTTCTAAAGCGGAGTGGTACCGGTGTTTGGTGGTAATGTTTCCTCTTTTCTCATTTTCCCTTTTATTTGTTCATTTACTCTTTCATTTCATATTTTATTCTTTAATTTACTCTTTTATTCTTTCATTTTCTATTTTATTCTTTCATTTATTTATTCCTGCTGTTGTAAGGTCAGATGACGGTTGATTGACTGAATGTAAATGAATAAAACCTTGTTGAGGACGAGGACGGCCGGGATGTCTGAATGTTTGGACAAACACTTGAGGACCTCCAGGTCCAGCCTGTTGCATGTCCATCGGTCAGCAACGTCCACCATGACGACCACTGAGCACGGACACATGGACACAGACACATGGACATGTCAGTGTCCAGAACAGGTTCAACTCAGACACAAAAACAACAGAGAAGTAAATACACCGTACTCAGATCAGCTTCTTTCACTGTGGTCCATGGATCCATGAGCAGAGACTTCTCCAGCTGATGTCTGAACCCACACACACACACACAACATTAAATCACAAAAACACCATAAAATTTAACAGAACCAACCAATGAACATACATCACCTTTTGACCTTTGAGGGTGTGGTCAGACCAGGAGTGTCCAGAAGAATCTACAGAAAAACACAAAGCCTCTGATATTAAAGGCAGAAGATAAAATAGACCTTAATTATTATTATTATTATTACTATCATCATCATCATCATCATTCATTCATTTTCTTAACCCGCTTAATCCTCATTAGGGTCACGGGGGTCGCATGGAGCCTATCCCAGCCACTGA
>JAPTGZ010000007.1:33418301-33429031 GCA_029814645.1 Fowleria isostigma | reverse complement strand
ATCTGTATGTATCTATGTAGGTATGTAGGTTTGTATGTATGTGTGTGCGTTGTACAGTTTCCAGTGTTTGCTCTTGATCATCTCAGCCCTCTTGGTTTAGTATTTATTAAAGAAAGCGCAGGCCTGGTCTTGACCCTCATCTCGGTTTTCAAAGGCTAGATCTGACAAAATCCATTTCATTATTTGTGTGAACTGTGTGTTTTAGTGTGCAGCCTCAAACACTGTTGTTGCTATGTTACAGGTACTACAAGGTAAACAGGGAGAGTGATTGTCTCATTAATCTGTCCATGGTGCTGTATCTAGGGAAACTGATACTCATTAAAATGACACACAGACCATCCCAATGCCAGAACTCTAACTGCATACAGTACAATGCAAATGTACAAGTTTCATTTGACTGTTGGTTGAACTTATCACCATGGACGATGGCTGTATGTTCAGGTAGGGTGGGCTTGTTGTGCCTATATTTAGAGCCACTTCTCCACACATTAATTTTGCTATGCTAAACCAAATAGCAGTAGTAGCAGCAGACACCTGCCTCCCTCCGCCTGTAGCAACACCCCGGTGGAAACGACATCTGTGTTTGGGTACGGCCTTTACAGCCTTAAACCCACAAACACACTCTGCTTTTGGCCTCCTCGTGTCCTCGTCTCCAGAGACGGATAAGAACCAGGGTGTGCACTGCAGACTTTAAGCATTCTTCTTCTTTATGTATTTTTTTTTTGGGGGGGGTTAATCTAATCTCATTTGCTTTAATTGATCATTCTACAGTAGGAATGTCAAACATAAGGCCCCCAGACCAAAATTGGCCCACCAAACAGTCCATTCTGGTCTGTGGAATAAATTTGCGAAGTGCAAAAATCACACTAATATTGACAGTTGTGGGTGTTCAGGAGCTATATTTGCAGCTCAGTGTGATTTGTTTCACTCTTGCTTCTAAGTAATACACAAAATACAATTAATGTTGTAAACATACAGATACACTTTAAAAGCAATATCCACTTGTGGAAGAATAAGTAAATAACTGTAAATTCAACACAATCTGACTTTAGAACAGTGGATTTGGTGTTTTACAGAAGTCTCTGAACTAGGGATGATACGTATTGGTGCACCACCACGTGCATGCATGATGCGAGTGAAGTATAGAGATACTAAAGGAGTGGTATTTTGCTTTTTTTTATGTGGAATTATTCATTTTAAAACATTTCCCTGTGGTCTACATAAACTGTAAATGCTATGCTTGGTCTGAATTCTTCATTAATTCATCTCCACAGGTCCATCTTCAACCCTGTTTCTGAGTAATGACACCAGAAAGGTTGTTTTGAGCGCTGGTCCTTTAAATGCAAATGAGCCACTTCACACCCCCACCCCCTCCAGGCTGTTGACCTTGCTGCTCTGACTTGTGTTCCTTAATACAACCAACAACTCAAGATCTTAAGTCATCGGCTAAAAGTTTGAACATAGTTTCAGTATGGACTACGACCGCTGCTGCTGACAAGAAATTATGTTGTACTCTGAGAAATGTTAGTCGGCAGTCTTGACCTTATATGTGCAAATGTTATAGACATAACAAATTAAGAAGGGATTAAAGCGGGTTGTAGAAACCCAACCGATTTTTGCCCAAATGAATATAAAGATAGATCTGCAGCACCTGGAGGGTTCATTCAAACTTTATGAACTAGTAGGGTCCACAAGTGCACAATTAAATGACCTATAGACTAATAAAAGTCTGTTTAAATAAATATGACCCCTTTAAACTACATTTATAATGGTCTTAAAAAGTTTTAAAGTTAACTTGTTGAATCCTGTACAAACCCTGTTAGCAGCTGAAGGTTAGAGATAAAGATTTATTGATAAATGAGGGGGGGAAAGTGGGGGACTCATCTTTCCTGCTGCACGCAGTACATCCTTGCATTGTCAGCCAGCAACACCTTGTACCACTTAATCTGCTCCCATCTGCTGATTAATCTTTCTGGATGGCAGTAATTAGAGTGTGCTGCAGAACTTATTCACTTGCTTGAATGAAACTCCTACCTGTGGCCTAATAGCCTCCCAGAATAACAGCATTCAGGACAAAGAAGTGGAGCTCAGGTGCACTATATGCACACCACTGCACATGTTCCAGGTTCTTTCATTCATCTTGACAGAGACTGCAGGTTTCCATCAGTGCCCCGGTGAATTCAAGTTCCCCTTTTGTTACTTCAGTGTATTTTAATGCTGTTGAATGTCCTTTCACATCTCATAGTCTGTGTGACTCTTCTGACATGACAGCTACGTTTTTAATCAAAGAATAGCAGCCAAGAAGCTTTTTGCTGGAAGATGCTTTTAGTTTTTTCTTTCAGTTTGATAGCTCATGAAACAAATACTGAAGAAAAGCTTTAGTTTAGGGATGAAAGCAGTAAATCGCCGCTGTAGGCCAGAGACCTCGTAAGTCCATTTTTGGGCTTTTTTTTTTCTTTTTTTTTTTGGTCGTAAAACAATTCTACTGGTCAGTCTTCACATTGACCTGACAATTTTAGAAAGATTTAATCAATGAAAAGTATTGAAAACGGCCTGTGACTTCATCTTTTAATTCCATTCATATATTTAGAATATACATCGTTACTGCGACGATACAATACACTGTGTTATAGAAGTACTGTAAATCTTGGTGCAAACTACCTCACCTGGAAAGTCCTTTGGTCTTCTTATTTGGTTCAGATCAAATTTAGATTTAATTTTTTTGTTTGGGTCTGATTGGATTGTCATTGCACTTTTTGCTAGTCAACCAAAATTTGGAAACAGAAGCACGCGTGTGACAAAATATGCTGGTATTGGACAGAAAATTTGGGGGTGGGGCGAATCAGAGATGCACTGTGTAATATGGGCATCTGACCAAATGCCAATGGGACATTCAGTCTCCTCATTGGTCCATGTCTGTCCAATGCTTGTGGCTGGTGCTTTTAGCTCTGGCTACCCATGCAGCTCAGCTATTTCCAATTTTATTGATTACTCACAATGCCACACGGCTACAGTGGCTCACCAAGCACTAAAAGAGGCATAGTTCTTTGATTTGTTTTGGCTCGATGATTGTATTCACACCAGAAATGAACCGGCACAGAATCTGTTTGGAAACGGTTCCCTTGTTAGGTTCAAATCAGAGTTCACATGTTTGCATTCATACCTAAAAAAACTTTGCAAGGAAACGAACTCTGGTCTGTTTTAAACAGACTGAACAAAGTAGGTCTGAATACACCCTATAATCCATTGAAAGTCCTAAAAATATGTGACAGAAATGTGAATATTTGTGTCCCTCTGCTGCACAAGAGTACTTCTGGTTGTGAATGTTGCATCAGTGACAGTTGTAGAGTTTGATCCATTGTTAGTGAGATGTGAGTCAGATTACTGCTGCTCTAGAAACCAAATATTCTGAAATAATAATAATAACAATAATAAATAGGTTAATTTTGATATATAGGTTTGGCAGTAGCATTTAATTATACTTCAGTAGTGACTTTTCTTATTTAAGAGTATATTATTTTCAGAAACACCATAGCCTTAAAAGAGAACAATGCAGCCATACTTCCCTCCTTTACCTTTCATTTATAAGACTGACATCTTTTGTACATCTAATTATTTTCAAAAAAGCCATCCACATTCATATTATTCATATAATTCTTCTGTTCTGATTTGTGTAGACGGTGAGTCCCTGAGAGGATAAAGCTTCTTTTGTTTGATTTATAAAGTATTTAACGTGAAATGCAAAAATAGGATATATCAAATGCTTTCCTTTTTGAGGTGTCTGATTCAAGATGACATAAGATGATGCAAAAATGACAGTAAACATGTCATGAATGTACATTTACATGCACAAGCACAGATTTGTTTTTTTTTATTTATAGATTGATGGATGAATTGGGTCATGGCGGTGTGTCATTTTTAATTTTGTCTCCAGGAAAAAATATGTGTGGAACATTGATAGCAATTCCAAGTTTATACTCTGACTGCAGTGTTGACTATTATTGATGGTTTCAGTCATTAATTGAATAATATTACTTGTATGATAGAAGATGGATGGAATGGTTCATATGTTCTTTTCCTTTGTGACTGTCAAGATGAAACATAAAACCACTGTTGCCAGTCCTTTCTGCCTATAAGCTCTTTGGTTGCTTCACCTTTCTGTTTCCCTAACGTCTAAAAGATTATACAGCTGAGAATTCATGCATGAGAAAATAGCTCAGGCAAAATTACAGAACATACTTCTATTTTTAGCAGCGCTGCTAGCTGATATATCACTGGCCCAGAGCTGCATCCTCTTAACATTAGAATGCATCTCTTTACATTACTGCCTTAAGGTGTCGTCAGAAATAACTGTGATCACTGGGGCGTTGCAATCGGTTAGCATCTCAGCGTTACAGCTAGCCCGGCTCTCTGTGTCAAGACCATGTCTATTGGTGCACCGTCACATTGTTTTAATCTTATAATTACTGTCCAGTCTTCTTAAACAAGGGAAATTTTAGAAGAAGCACAGAGGTTTATTATGACCTGATAGCACAAAAAATTGTGTGGAAAATAAAACAGTGATGAATGACAGTTAGCAAGAAACACGTTCAGAATTTTAGACAAATTTCAAATGTAAGATGCAACAAATACCTTGATATTAAACCCCTGTATGTTCATGTATGAATGCAGATTATAGTTAGGGAAATCTGGCCAAAAGAGAAAGAATTAGATTTTTTTTTTCCACCTTTGCAAAATGAAATGTACTTACAACACTGCAAAAAATGCTCTGCTAGAAAAAAGCCTAATATTCCTAAATTTTGTGAAATTGACTTATACTGAGCAAAATAAAGCAAAACAAAACAAGAAATCTGCCAATGGGGTAAGGAAAAAAATTCCCGGCTAGAATTCTTAAAACAAGCCAAAAATTCTATCAACTAAAAAAACATAATAATACTGTATTAAAATATTGCAGCATCTGTTTTATTTTGTTTGAACACTGGTTTTGTTCCAGTTATTCATCAAGAACACATGTGTTGCATGTTAATACAGGCCACAGTGCACAATACTGTGCAGAAGCCTTCGGCCACATTTAGCTTTGTTGTTTTTTCAGGGGTGAAATGAGCATACATATTTATTTTTCATTTGCTTTTCTTCAGATACAAAAAGAAAATACAGGAAATATATGCACAGTTTTAAAAGACAACGACTAAAATAAATGTTAGTCACTATTTAGTGTGACCTCTGACCCCATGACAAGAAGCAGACCCACAATTACAAACATGTGACGTGTTGAATGAAACCTGGTCTCAAACAACAGAGAGTAAATGCAACAAATCTCATATTGTCTGAACAAAAGGGCTAAAGATGTGTTAAATACAAAATGCGGTCACGCTAAATACTCCCACTGGTTGAAAGAAGTTGTTTTTCCCTGAAACTTTTAGTTTTTCCTATTGTACATACTTCAAATATATCCAGATTAGATCTTAATACAGAGACTGAAAAATGCATATGTGTGGACATTAGAACGTTACTAAACCAACGAACCTAATGTTGGGCAAGGACTTTTACAGTGTTCTCTACAATGAATTATTAAATGTGTTTTGTGGATATTTGGTTGAGTCCATTAATGCATATGCTATATGGATAAAAGTTTTTGAAAACGTATTGTTTATATCTCAAATCAAATTGAATAGGACACCTTAGCTGTAGCCATGATGTGTCCCAATATTTTTGTCCATATAGTTTATAAATATCAATATTTTCTAATCATGGTAATAGATTAGGAAAAAAAAATCAACGTTGGAAGAAATTTAATAAAAACCATCTGAGGTATTTTGGAAGCAAAGATGGCAATTTAAAAAAAGCTAACCAATGCTATGCGGTTACATTTATCACAATAGAAAACATTAGTCATTATTGCTTTGTAGGTCAAACCATAGTTTGAATTTTAGAGGGTACTTGGGGGGTCTGTACCCCCTGATAATGACCCAGAACCCCTAAAGAGACATAAATATCAGTTTTGGGGAGGTCAGGTAATTCTTCTGATTTAATGAAAATAATGATAATAATACAATACAAATTACCTCCCATTGTTAGTGTAGGAACAGTTTAATGTAAAAAGATTTCAGACACCCTTATTTTGGAATGTACCATTTTAAAGACGGTAGCACCAAAAGCAAATTAACCAATTTCACCTGTTCAAATTCAATTCGCCTGTAATGATACAGACGTTGACTGACAAATGTAAGTACCTAGCAGATGTCGAGCTTGTTGATAATGTATTATTTTACAACCTTATGTAAGCGTTTTGTTGGTTTATGGATATAAGCTGATGTCTTTACAAGTTTGACTATTTAACATTGTTCCACTGAGGATGGTACAGTCCATGCTAACATTAGCTAACTACTTTGCAAGATAAGCTAAATCTGTATTTAAACGAAGCTTATTACATTGTTCCGAGGTAAAATCAATTATAGTTTTCCAAGGAGATAAACTCCTTTTGTTTCCATTCTCATTTTATGGTGAATAATAAAGTACAGTCAGTGACAGCGTTGTGTGAGTTGTGTAAGGCACAGGAACAAATTCTTCCTAATTTTTTTCGATTAATTAAGTGGGAGTTGGGGCACTAAGCTAAAAAAATATATGTTTCAGAGAGTATTCCATTGTAAAAAGTATGAGAACCATTGCTCTGGTCCATCCTAAATATCACAGATGACAAAACCCCTACGTATTGATAAATGTGGTTGAAGGCAGAAGTGAATCTGTGTATATGTGTTTCACTCCAACTTTCCATCGGTTCATTTTGAGCATGTAATCCTGCCATGCCGTATATTATGACGCTTCTATCTGTCCTTTTCTTTTCCCATCTGTTACTACCTCCGTGTTTGCTTCAGTTCATCGTCACCACATCTGTCTGCATGTACCCACATCTGTGTTTACGGATGTGGGCTTCTCAGCCTCTTGCCTGTGTTTGTGCTTCTCGGTGGATGTGTCGCTGTGGTCGAGTGTGTTTGTCTGTGGGTTTTTTAATAGTCACACCTGCCAGTGTTTTCCCGTTTCCTTCCGGTCTCTAACCTGTGGTCCCATCTGGTCCCATTGCTCTCTCCAGAACAGGCCACCAGCAGTACAGGGGTCACCCCACAACGGCCAGCCCCCACCCTGCATGAACCCTGCCTTGATGAACGCTCCCTGGGTGAGAGATGGGAGGCCGGTTAGTTTTTCATCTCCGTCCCATTTGTCGTATATCGACCTGATCATCACTTGTACAACAAACTTTCTTTTCTCTCATGCATTCTCAAACAAAAAAAACTATTCAGGGTTCGTACAGGTGCTTGAAATCCTTGAAAAATGCTTGAATTGACCAGTAAAATGATAACATAATAACACAGAAATAATGTCAACTCCAAACTTTCCTCTATGTTTTAGAGAGAAAAAAGTAAATATTTTATTGAGAAAATGTTGACATCTGCAAACTATCCCATGTGAATAACATGAACAATCTAAAATTTTCTCAGAAAAATAAATGCAATTTTAAAAATAGTGCTTGAAAAGTGCTTGAATTTGACCTTGAAAAATGTGTATGAGCTGTTTGGGTCTTTATGGGTTAATTTATAAACTTTTTGCTGTTATGAAACATAATTGTAAATGTTTATAGCATAATACAATAATACTGTACTGGAAAAATCTGAAAATGACTTAAAAATGCTTGAATTTGACCTTGAAAAATTTGCATAAACCCCTGTTTGGGTCTTAATGGGTTAATTTATAAACTTTTTGCTATTATAAGACATTTTAGATCTTTATAGCATAATACAATGTATAACATTGTGATAAAAAGTGAAAAAATAATAATGATGAGTATATGTATTCCAGTACATATGTATTTTACCCCAGTGATAAGCTGCTGTGCTGGAAAAATTTGGAAATTACACTTAAAAATGCTTGAAAAGTGCTTGAATTTGACCTTAAAGAATATGCATGAACCCATTTTGGTCTATGGATTAGTTTCTAAACTTCTTGCTATTATGAAAGCTAATCTTAGATGTTTATAGCATAACACAGTGCACATCATTGTGATTAAAAAAAGTGTACATATATATATATTCCTCTAGATAAGTATTTTTACCTCAGCAATAATGTGCTGTGCTGGAAAAATTTGGAAACGACCCTTAAAAGTGCTTGAATTTGACCTTGAAAAATGTGTACGAACCCTGATCATTGCATTTGTACCACCTCCGTGACATTAGTCATGACATACGATGCCTATTCACTATTCAGCGGTTGTAGAGGATTCATATTTCAGTTGCTACTGCTCAACCACTTAGAAGATTAAAGGAGAATTCATCACATTAACTCTGTAATGAGAAATTTCACTTCTAATTCACCTTGTCCATGCTCCATCCTCCATCAGGTCAGAGTATTCTTCAGAGACGCTGTTGAATCTCACAGCCATGACATTTATATTGTTCTCTAAAGATCATCGTCACCACATCCAGTAGAGATTGAAATGTCATTTTACTTTATGAATATGCTGTGGGTGTCACAATGGTCAGGTTGATATGACATTACAGCTTCAGATAGTAGAAAAGATTCTTTTAGATGTAATGTCACAGTGACCAGTTTGAGGCCAAATCATCAGTTTGTGTGACTGAAAGGTAAAACTGTTGCACTAATAACAAAAAAAGGAACGTTACTCAATGGTTCATTCTAAAGCATTTTCTTTTCTTTTTTTTTCCTTTTTTTTTTTTTTTTTTTAGCTTTTTACATTTTGAGTATATTTTGCTCATAATACCGACTCACTTTATTTTTCATACTTTATTTTTATTTGTTTTATCAACAGACAATACAGCATGGAAACTAGGGGGTCACTGGTTGAACACAAAATATTTCAGTGACAGACTGTAGTACTTTTGTTTTGTTTTGTTTATAGTCCAGCCTTTTGTCTCCTGTGCTTTATGGGCGACTCTCTTAATGTGGCAATGTTTCATGTCCACATGTTTCACTTGCCCTGATTTTTTCTAAAATGTGCCAAATATTTATAACAAAGTCATTTAATTTTGTTTTCAAGTGTTGTCATTATTTAAACATAAATGAAATGCATCTTTTAAAAACATTGAATTATAGTGTCTCACAGTGCCATTTATTCAACTTCCTCCAGAAGTTTTATAATTTGATAGAGTAGACTAAACCTTATTTTATGATGCATTTGAATCTGATGAAACTGTATTTCTTATTTATTATTTTATTCATATTGTACTTGTCCCAGTAATGAGTTTCCACCCTGTTAATTGCCTTAAAATAACTACAGTTCCATAAAAGCCATTTACAGGAAGTGACATCATCTGTTTTTTGTGGGAATTCAACTGTGGAAACTGAGACGAGCTTCAACTGTCACTGTTACCTTAGTTGTTTTTTTGTTTTTTCTTTATATTAAACATGTTCCACCTGTATGGGTAACTCTTAAAGTTCCACCCTGTTATTATCAATTTTGGGAAATATTAATTCAGCAGAATTAAAAATATATACATATTAGATTTATGTAGTAAAGCTGTGGTAATCTATTGGAGATTAGCTAGCTAAATGTTGATCAGTTAAAGTGCTACAGCTAGATTAGACAAAAAAATTCCACCCTCTCGAGCTCCACCTTGTTAGGTTCATGATTCTAACGGTGAAAATTCTTAAAAGAGCAATGACGACATGTCCCTTGATCCGTAGGTAATGAGTCAATCTTTCCATAGAGTAAATTTCCTCTGTTGTAGCTACCCATTGATCCTCACATGCATCAGTTTTGAGCCTGTACTTTGTAATGGGAACAAGTATAACAATTTTAAAGAGGTATGTGTCTTCTTGGAGCATTTTTAATAAATTACATCTGCAATTTTGCATATCACTGTAAAAATGTACTTTTTATTGTATAAATACATGCACTTGGGCAAATTAGAACTCTTTTTAATGTGAATAACTGCATGTTTTTCATACTAATGTCAGTGTGTGAACTCCACAACACTTTTACTATAGCTTTCCAGAAACAAAATACTACATTTTTCTTCAGTTCAAGCACTGATGATTGCCACACCTGAATTATTTTCCTCAACTGATAAAATGTAGAACCCTCCAAAAAAGAAAAACAACACACAATTTATAGAAGCTGGTATGATTTATTTTTTTTTTGAAGTACAGAATTTTGCTATTAAAACCAGTTGTATATTTTAATTTCAAAACTTTTATTAATAATTCAAGAAAAATATGGTCGTAGGTTTAGTACATATAATATACAGTGTTGCTGAGTCCTTTTTTACAGAGGAAGACAGAGTCCTATGAGAAAAAAAAAGACAAAGTCTGAAGACACATATGAACACTTCAAAATAGTAAGAATTGCATAAACGTATCAAAGGCAAAAATTAGTAGACAGAATGAATTAAGACAAAAAGACAACACCCAAACAAACCAAAAATAAAGAGTAGGGGGGTGGTTTTCACAAAGATTAAAAGTAATCCAAAGAAAGAAATGTAGTTGAGGAACCTTGATTGATTGATTGGTTTATTTCGAGTTTGTGTACTCCATATACAATTTTGCTAAAATTCACAATAACGGAAATAACTTAATATCCACGTTATATACATTTCATTATGTGTACACAAATATACATAAATACATTTGTTGTAAATATTGATTAGCACACTGAGCTAACTTTGACACAACATCCATTCCAATCTAATCCAATCCAATCCTATTTTATTTATAAAGCA
>JAPTGZ010000007.1:33382806-33393605 GCA_029814645.1 Fowleria isostigma | reverse complement strand
TTTGATGGAAAATTATTTTAATTTACTTTTTAGGTGACAATGTCACAATGTGGACACCCGCGGCTTATAAACCGGTGAAGCTTATACGTGTACAAAATTGATTTTCTTTCTAAAATTAGTGTCTGCAGCTTATATACAGTTGCACTCTATAGTCCAAAAAATTTGGTACTTCCGTAAACACAGTGCATGCCTGCGTGGTCACGTATTACGTCAGGACCTCTCTTGTGCATGCGGGTCACTTCACAGTCACATTCAGTTCATACTCAAAACTGATAGAAGTCACATTTCATGTGTAATATGCACACACAAAAAAATTGGATTTCACCAATACCTTAGCAAATAGAGAGAATATAAAATTACAAAAACAAAAAATAAGATAAGAAAATAGAATATTAATTAACATAAGATTATAGCAAAGTAGAATAAAAAATAAAACTGAGCAAAATATGAATAGATGTAAATTTACCATATCAACAGTATGTGACAGTATGTTACGTATGAATAACAGAATGTGTATGTGTACAGTATTAACGGTATATATTGCCTTAAGAAGTATGTATATCTATGAACCAAGTCTATATGAAAAATGGCACATTTGTTTTTGGATAAATATTGAATAAATATTGCATTTTTATTACAGGACAGACAATTATTGTACAATTTATTGCACATAATTCACATGTGAAGGATTATATTGTGTGGTGGCAGGTAATCCACTGAAGGAGGAAGTCTTTTTTAATTTTTTTTTTTTTCATATTAAGGATTAAATATCATATACAACCCTGAAACTGAGATCCACCCACACACGTTAAAAGGCTGGACAGCTGGAAGAGAGGGGGGTTCTCTTTCCTGTCTGGTACATTATAGGTCATGATTCTGAGGCTCCATTGAGGGAAGCAGTAGAACAGGAAGAGAACAGCAGAGTTAATGTTTTACATCAGAGGTAGGAGAACGTGTTGGTGTTTGTTGATTTGATGTAAACATTCAAGGCAGCATTTCACATGTTTCTAAGCTGAAACAACTTGTATTTTACAGTGTTGGTATAACGTAAATCAGTCATTTGAGTACTTGGTAGATGTCTTGTTGATATCTGACCAGGTTTTGGAGGCAGTGGACAGTATATTTTATGGGCTGCATTTACAGTCATGATGTTGTTCTATTTATACAATGTCTGCAAACACACAGCCACGAGTTGAATGGTGGATTGTTTGTGTAAAATCAGATTTAGGACAGCCTGTTGCCCGGTAATGACGGCTGTGTAATCTTCCTCACAGTGATTAAATTCACATTTGTGCTGTTGTTAAAGCAGCAGGATTGTGGATAAAATGAAAAAATACTGAGATTACATTTATCTCTCAGACGTTTCCGATACAAATTGTCATGGACGTTTCCTAGTGGCATCGTACAACAGTGTATCGTTGCACTACATACTGGACAGTAAGACTTTATGGATGGTTTTTTGAGTGCTTTTGATTTGACTTAGCTAGTATTATTTGATAGTTTTTATGGCCTTGATAGTTTTATATTATTACTGAAGGGGAGGCAAGGGATATTCTTTTTGGTTTGGTTTGGCTTGTTCGTTTCTTTGTTTGTTAACATTCCAGCAGCAAAACTGTTGGTTGGATTCATATCAAATTGAGGTTACAGACTGCCTGTGACCAAGAATAGATCTGATTACATTTTGGGAGAAGTAGGTGAAAGTTCAAAATTTTCATGAATTTTTTAAATCTTTTTTTTTGTTTCCCTTTACTTCTAATGGAAGAAATTTCAAATGTCTGTAGCAGCAAAACTATTATTTGAATTTATACCAGATTTTGGTTTATAGATTGCCAGTGACCTAGAATAGACACATTACATTATGGGAAAAATAGGTCAAAGTTCAAATTTTTAATAAATTTTTTAAATCTTTTTTTTTTCTTTCATTTTCTTAAATTTCAAATATCTGTAGCAGCAAAACTATTAGTTGAATTTATACCAGATTTTGGTTTATAGATTGCCAGTGACATAGAATAGACATCATTACATTTTAGGAAAAGTAGGTCAAAGTTCAAATTTCTATACATTTTTTAAATTATTTTTTTCCCCATTTACTTAGAATGGGTGAAATTTCACATGTCTGTAGCAGCAAAGCTACTGGTTGAATTCACACCAAATTTGGGTTTATAGATTACCAGTGACTCAGAATAGATGCCATTACATTTTGGGAAAAGTAGGTTCAAATTTTTTATGGATTTTTAAAATCATTTTTTCTCCTCCCATTTACTTATAATGGGTGAAATTTTAAAGGTCTATAAAAACATCAATTTTGTTTCAATTTACTGACAACTTGGCACATGTATAAAGGCAATTGCTATGCTGACATCAGCACACACATAGACATGATGACATCAGCTGGATCGATGCCAAAATAAGCTACAATACATGTGAGGGGCAGGGTTTGTTGAGCCTGGCACCACTTGCCATCATTTTGTTTTCATGCCTTAAGTGGTTCTTAAAATGTGTGGAGTTATTCCTGTAGTTCTGCAATCTTGGCCATTTTTTCCTTCCTTCTACGTCTGTTTTCACCCCAACACAACAGATTATTTTCAAAGCAAGACGGGTTATTGTCAGAACTGGGGTTACTTAATTTTATTTTCCATTCTTGACATTGAAAGATTCTAAATTCCTTCTTTTGTTCATTTTTATCTCCAAAGCTTTTCTTTTTATGCTCATGCCTGTCTCACCCCCCAAAAAATCAATATATTTTAACCTTTGCCCCCTTTTGCCCTGCTCTTTATGCAGTGCGGTGGAGTCTTTTCATGCAGTTTGGAGATTAATGGGCAGCGCAGTGGATCTTTCTGCAAATATGTTATGGAGAAAATGAATTGAGATTGATAGTTGCTGACAAGACTAATTTTGCAGCCCTGTTCTGTCGCTGTTTGAGTGATATGCTCCGTTAATGCCCCTCTAACACTGTGAAGAAGGAGTTTTTTTTACCTTCATTTGCAGGCGTATTCTCTTGTTATTGCAGCTATCAGACAGATTAATGCTGCAGTTTTCTTAGGACATAATTGGAAAAACCAATTCATTTTCAGACATGAATGTCAATATTTCACTTTTAACATTTCTGGGGGGCAGAAAATAGTAGAAGAAATGCCATAATTATAAAACATGTACATATTAAAATATTAACCTTTTTCAAATAAATAGGTAAAGATGCTGTACTGCACTACAACTGTCAAAAGCTGAATTTATGTAGTTGTTCATAGGTTTCTTGAGCAAACTTTAGCTTTTTTTTTCTCATAATTATAATTCCTGTCCATATTAAAATATTAACTTTTGTGAAATAAACAGGTAAAGATACTTTTTCTACTAGGATCCAGCACATTACAACTGTCAAAAACTGAAATTACGTTATTGTTCATAGGTGTTTTTTAATCAATTTTAGCTTCCTTTTCCTCATAAATTTAAAACATGTACATATTAAAATATTAACCTTTGTGAAATAAACAGGTATTTTTTTTTCTAGTTGGATCTGGCATGTTACAACAGTTGAAAACTGAATTTATATTGTGTTTTGTTTTTGTTTTGTTTTTTTTATTTTAGTCTGTTTTTCTCATAATTATAAAACCTATACATATTAAAAGGTTAAAATAAACAGGCAAACATACTTTTTTTCTAGTTGGATTCAACACACTGCAACTGTTAAAAGTTATACTGTATTTATGTTATTGTTCAAAGGTTTTTTTTGTTTTTTTGGTTTTTTTTTTTCAAATTTTAACTTCTTCATTTCATAATATTAAAATCTGCACATACAAAAATATTAACCTTTGTGAAATAAACAAGTACAAATATTGTTTTCTAGTGTGATTCAACACAATGCAACTGTTAAAAGTTATATTTATGTTAATGTTCATAGGTTTTTTTGAACAAACTTTAACTTCCTCTTTCTAAACGGTCCTCCTTCAAAACACTGCATTCTGTTTTTCGCCAAACACAAACACAGGTTTGTCGTATTCTCTGAACAGTTCAGCTCATGATAATTCCAACCTCTTGCAAATCTTTTCTGGAGTGTAAGAGAATTTAAATGCAGACGGCTGACCTCCTTTACAAGGCCAAGGGTGGCTTGACGAGATCAGCCTCATCCCCGCTGAGTGCTCCTCCCCGCCATACAGACCTTTCTCTCACGCACATGCTCACTTCGACGCACACACGGTGGGCACAAAGCCGCATACCCTCCTCCACACGTACATAACTTGAGTGCGACCCTGGGGACACCAGGACCCCTCGCTCCAGATGGCCAAGGCCTCCTCCAGCACTGCCTGACAGCTTATCACAATCAGCCACAGTTATTGAGGATCTAGCCACCCTGGACTAACCAACCTTGACATGCCACACTGGCAGGAACATCCGCGCACACATACAACCACATACCAAATGAATCTAAAGGAATGCACCCAGAATATGTAATGTTCACTGATCTTACCACATGGTAAAAGGTATTCCCTGAATGTTTGTCACGGATATTTTAATAGAATACATTAAACAAGAACTAAGTAATAGCAGAACCAATCATCTCAATTATTCATTCTATATTGTCCTGCCCCACCTTTTGAGGTTTTTTTTTTTTTTTTTTTTTTCTGAACATCTCTAATAACTACAGTGGGCAAAAGCCTTTGTTATGTTGTAGGTTCTTGTACAGCTTAGTTCCAAATATATTACTACTATTTTTGTTATGTTTATTATGACTTTGTTATGGACTGTATACTGTACTTTAGCTGATTAGCAAAGTCATGTAAAATTAGGGTAGGACAGTGTTTCTCAAACTGTGGGGGTGGGCGTGAAGGCTCACCAGGGGGGCATGGGATCACTCCTGGTTGGTTTTGTTTTTTGTTTTTTTTTCAGGTTAAAACATGTAGCAGGTGGAACTACTGTTTTAGCGTTGGAGCACCCTGGACTCATTTTAGGGATGTACAACAAACAAATCTATTGCCATGGTCATTTCATCTCATTTTTATTGTATTGTTTATTTTGAACTTGTGTACTTCATGTACCATACTCATTATAAACATTTCATTTTATGTACACAGACATACATAGAGAATTTGTTATAAACACTATATGCATAAAGAAATATACATTGAGAAATACACATTGAGAAGTATACATAGAGACATTGGTTGTAAACATTATGTGTACACAATATACATGATACATGAATATATACGGCAATTCACTATTAATATACAACTCTAGTAACTTGAAAGAGAGTGAGAAGAAGTAAAACTTATTTACTCCCACCCCTAGTTTCACTACTTAAACTTGTATGATTGCAATTATGTCAAAGAAGTTAGCTGTAAACATACATTAGCATAACAAAACTCACTTTAACACAATGTACAGGACACAAATGTACCCAATAAAGAGAAATTAATACTAATTAAACACAGCAGATTATGGACATCAAAATGTGTAATTTAAAAAAAAAATTAAATACAAATAGTGTTAGTAAATACAGTAAAAAGTAAATGAATATCAAAGAAGAAAACACACACATAAGGAGAAGAAGAAAATAAATCTGTTACTAGACTAGACAAAGAATTTAGCTTTGGTCAGGGTCACCAACCCTGGTCCTCGAGAGCTACTGTTCAGTGGGTTTTAGATGTATCCCTCTTCCAACATACCTGATTCAAATGATAAGTCTATCATCAAGTTCTGCAGAGGCCTGATAATGAAGGTCAAGTGTTCTGGAAGAGGGAAACATCTAAAACATAGAGGATAGTACCTCTTGAGGACCAGGGGACCTTTGAAAAATGGACAAGTTGTATACTGGAAAAGAAACCTGTGCAGTGTTTGTGTTTTTGCACAGTTTGTACAGTTTGCACTTTAATGTTCTGAGATGTGCAATGGAAACAGGCTCATTTTTCAAGCAAAAATATGTTATTTTTAATTTGAACAAAAAGTTATTAAAGGAAAACAAAAAGTATTGTTATGATATTGATGTTTCTTTCAATAAATTTACAATGTTGTTGGGGTTGAGGGGGGCCTGGAGATTTTTAGTCCTCCAAAGGGAGGGCCCCACAGAAAAAGATTGAACCACTGGGGTAGGACAATATAAGCTTGGCTTCTTCCTACTCCTTTTCCATAAAGAGCCACAATGAAATAGCTATACAGCTGTGTGACATTTCTTTTCTATTTTGCTTGATTTTCATATATTGGAATTTCTTTTGCCAACTTATGTGCAAAATAAAGTCTATCTATATGTATATGTCTAAATTACCCCTTCCCCCAAAAATTATATTATTGTTTGCTAATTATCCAACCTGATGTTCTTACAGAAGCAAATAGGTTAAGTATGTAATTATATGTGTTGAATTAACAAAAATGGAGGATATCTTTGTGAAGTACATCCCTTTTGTTCTCAGTTTTTAGCATTCACCACTGATTAATCTTGAGACAATGCTGTAAATTTTACCATGGTTATACCATCTCTCGATCATCTCTGACTATGTCTCAGACATATTTAGCCTTAAATCACCAGAATCCACGCAATCTGGAAAATGTAATGACATATTGTTGAAGCTCAGACATCTTAGTAAATATTTGACATTTACATTTTTTGTTCATGTACATTTAGTCTTATGTGTATTGTGTATATTATGCTTAAAGGTTTTTATGTGTTCCTACATCCGTGGTAACCATTACAATGCCCTGATCATTGTAGAGATTTCAGGTCATATTTTATACAAAATGCTCACTCTTGAGTTCTTCAAGGCCTCACTTCCACTTTTCTTCCACTGCAAAAATATGAATCACTAGTAGCTCTTAGAAATTGAATCAGCTAATGTGAATATCTCAGAACAACAGAGACTTCATGTGTATGCTTGAAAATCTTACATAGAGAATCTTTAAATAAACTGAAATTACAATTAATTAGAGCCCGACCAATATAGGATTTTTGGGGCTGATAGCAATACCAATATTGGGGGCTAAAAAAGCTGATATCCAATCTATCAGTTATCGGTCAATATATGGAATAAGAGGTCAGGTGCATCTCCCCAGATGGGCGCCAAAGAGCCCCAGGGGAGCCACAAAGTGATGTGACACAGGAACATTGAATCTCAGATTGATAACTCCCCACCCACTCCCACAATAGAACAGACTGATAACCCGCTCCAACAAGGGATAGTGACGAATCCAGACACAAGGAAATGGAAAGTTACAGGAGTTTTACCATTACACATATTGCATTGGTGCCAACCAAGGGTTGTGTACCTCAGAGAGAGAATCGTTTTCTAATTTTGATCTCTAGTGTAGTAAGGGAAAAACAACATAAAATGTGTTAGTGAGGTGTTAGGCCACCAAATGCTGCAGTAAATCTCTGAACTCCACTGGGGTGACAAACACCCCTCTTCTAAATAACGTTCCCTGGTGTTTTGATGGTGGAGGTGGAGAGCACTGATTCACACATCATTTTCATCCTCATCAAATCATTCAGCGAGCCCTCCTGCCCTCTGGATGGGGCCATTGTCATCCTGTAATTTATCAACTGTCTATCTATAACACAGTGAGTGCAAA
Organism: Fowleria isostigma; assembly: GCA_029814645.1. Lineage (NCBI taxonomy): Eukaryota > Metazoa > Chordata > Actinopteri > Kurtiformes > Apogonidae > Fowleria > Fowleria isostigma. The sequence continues at coordinate 33,386,048 of JAPTGZ010000007.1, read as the reverse complement.
AGCGAAGGGTTAAGACACAACAAACCATTAAGACCAAACAGGATCACCATTGCACCCTTAGAAAGTTTTGATTTTTCTGGGTAAATGTCAGATTTAACAAGCTTTCCATTTACATTTTAATAACGAGTTTAATGGTCTGATTAAAAAGCTGCCCTCAGACAAGACAACCTATAGTGTAAAGTCTTGGAAAATTGCCATTAATCAAGGATAATTTGAAAGGCTAATAGTTTCTTTTATCACCAGGTGTTGTCTTAAGGTGGCACATTTTACATAAAATGTTGAATCTCATCAGATAGTCAGAAAGGTTGTAGTGTCACAGCTGTGAAAAAATGAACACAGTGGGTTAGGGTTGGCGGACATTCTTGGAAAATGCACTTTTTATAAGCTGTTATATGTTGTACAGTCACATCCACAAGTACTACAGTATTTGGACTTTTATAAAATTGCCTTTGTACAGTTGATTAGAAATTATGCAATCAAGGTGTAATGTTTAAAAAATGTTTTCTTGCACATTATTCTGTTGCTGCTTTGACCGTTGAATATCTCTATTGTTGGATCAATAAAGTAAAAAATAAAAGAAAGATACGAGAAGATAGGATAAGATAATATAATATTTAATTGATGAGACCATTGAATATTCTTGTTGTGGGACCATTAAAGTTAAAATAAAAATAAAATAAGATAGGATAGGATAAGATAAGATAAGATAAGATAACAGAATAAAATTGTATAAGGTAAAATGAGATTTTATTGATAAGACCATTAAAAATATTCCCATTGTGAGTCAATAAATAAAATAAAAGTAAGATAAGATAACATGTCATTGATAAGACTTTTGATTATGTTATGGAGAAATTTCTTAGTTGACAGGAGCAAAAAGAAAATTTAAGCGCATGAAAGACAGAAAACAGAAAAATATATATACTTGTGAAACAGTATAAAGAAGAAAAAAATAAGTATTTCTGTGAATTTAAGATTATAATGCTTATATCCATGGATCACTCTGGTGAACTCCGCTATCAGTTGTTGTCAAAAACACGAAGTTTGTGAGTATAGATCCTGTTTCAACCAAAAATAACTAAACTGGTTACAGATCTGCAACCACCAGCCTGATGAGAAGTTAACTTCGGCCTATGTAATTGACTTTTTTTGTAAGAGAAGAAAATCAAATCTTTAACATCAAAGAAAAAATCTTTATCCTTCTCACAAACAACACAAAGTGATGCCTCTGAAAGGAAGGGTATGCAGTGGATATGCGGTATAATATAAAATGTTGATGATCACAACCAAGCGCGGTAATTGCAGAAAGCCTGAGTACAGGACAAACCAGGACAGGATGAGCCAGGCTGAGAAAAACACGGCCACGTCATCCTCCCCGCCCTGTAGTCTATCATTGTTCAGCTGTGTGGTGTCATCTTTCCTGGCAATTAGCCTGTAACTCTCCCTCTCTTTAGTGATAGAAGGGCAGCCGTGTTATTAGGAGGTTGGTCCGGAATACGCTGTCAACACACGCGCTCTGATGTGGGAGGAAACGGGACTCTTTTGGGGTCTTACTCACTGATATTTAGATGCAGAGCAAGTCAAGCAATTGATTAAAGAGGGTTGAATTGAAGCCCAGAAGTGAAATGCAGCGCGTCGGTTCAGAGCTGATAGAGGAGAGAACGGAGGAGGTGATGTATGGGACAGCGGTGTTAATATGGCTCATTATGAGGCCTGATGTCAGAGCCTGGCACATTAATGAAACACATCTATGATTCCTAATTTTTCCGACTGACAGAAAAATGTAATGTGCTGGCCCCGTTCCTCTGGGCCTCGGTGTCGTCTATGGCTGTTATAGCCTGGCTTGCTGGATGTTTCCTGCTGGGATAAGGGCAAATATATCTGTCTGGAAGTGGCAGGATTGTCATTCTCCATGTTTTCGCTATCCTGTGTGTTGCTGTTTTGAAAGCCCCCACCACCACCACCACCATCACGTGAAAGACCCAACAACCTCTGAGCTGCAACTACAAGCTGAAAATAGCAAATTTTGTCAAAGACTTGTCATTTTGCATGGTGTTTTCTTTGGAAGGGATTTAGTCATTTTAATATCACTGCACAATTCCTTATGCCCACATGATTCATTTAAAGAAACAGTCGAACAACCCAGAGAGTTTACCCCTATTCCACAATGATAATAGAGTGTCACAGCCTTTTTTTCCTCTTTTATTTCATTTATTTCTATCGCAAAATAGCCAGGGTATTTCTAATAGGTTTCAGAATGCATTGATTTGATGACATTTTATTACCGCCCACATATAAAACAGTATTTTATCTTGCAAAGAATACACACCAATAGGTTAAATGAGCAGCCTATTGTGTTCCACAAGTTTTGTTCTAATAGCAGTTGTTTCCAAAGTTTTGTAAAGCTTCGGGATGAGATGAGAAGCGTGTGTTGATTGTTATTTCTGCTGTAGCTCTTTTCCTTTTTTCAGTTTTGTAGCAGGTAGAGCTGCACAATGCATCGTTTGAGCATCATTATGGCGATGTACGTGTGCGCAATAGTCACATCACAGGTCCATCAATGTAGGAGGCAAATAAACTCAACATGTTCTCGTCTCATTTCAGGGGTACCTAACATACAGTGCACACAGCCATCCACCAATCACAATCGTTCTTAATCAGTTTGGAGTGAGTCGCTGGTAACAGCAATAAAAAATAAACAATGAACAAAAGAAAATCACTGAAAACAAAGACTTGGTGCCAAAAAGAAAAGCAATGTCAGTTATCTGGAATTATTTCTGCTACAGTAGGATGATGTTAAAACACATGTTCTGTGTCGACAGTGTCTTGCACCTGTTGACCCAAGAGGAAACACAACTAATTTGTTCATCTATGTCAGCACCACACAGTTTTTATATCTTCCCGAGTAGTTTTTCATATTGCAATATATATTGCAGGGTTTAAAAAAAAATCGTAATGTCAGTTTTTTCCAATATCATACAGCCCTAATAGCAGGCACCATCTTCTGAGTGTGAACCAGAGTTGCTAGCTTCTGAACAAACATTTATATGTGGGAGGTAGATTAATAGCATTAGTCTGACAAACTTTTGATGAAACTTTCAGAACATGGTGAAAATGACACAAAGAATAATTGATTACATTTTGGGAGTGATCTGACATTTTACTCCATTTCAAATGCGCTAATTTGGTTCAAATGTATCTCCTTTTCTCCATGCGGGCGGGGCAACCTTCGCTTCACCGTG
>JAPTGZ010000007.1:33352929-33368102 GCA_029814645.1 Fowleria isostigma | reverse complement strand
GGTTTTTCATTTGGTTGCTGTTGCCTCTAGAGACCACACTCCTTCACACCAAATTTTTGACTACAACAGACTCTAACCTACTTACAAGTCAATTAACCCTGTAAAACCTGACCCATTAAAAACTGGCCAGAAAATTCACATTTTTTAGAATTGAAATGTTTATTAGCCCTTTTAACATAATCCAACGCAAAAAAAATAGTTTGCATATTATTTTATGATATAATTTTTGCATCACGTGTGATACATTTGGAGTTTTCACAACTTTTTGCTCACAACGGTAACTTTAGATACAAAATAAATTTTACTGGTAAAATTTGAAAATTTAGAACATTCCAGGTGGCACCATAATTTCAATATTTTTCAATTTTCAACTGAATAACAATATAAATGTTCTTCTTAATGGGACTTTCTGAAAATTACCAAAGACTTTTACACAAAATATGTGTTGGATGATTTAATGTTGACGGCCATATTAAAAGGTTCAAAAATAATTCTAAAAAAATTGGCTGCAGTGTGATGATAATCCACCAGGGGGCAGAAAACAAATATCAGTCATTTATACAACAAGTTTTTAAGGAAAGTATTGATTCGTTGATAAAATAAAGGTCTCAGAACCTGGCATAGCAAATATGATACAAATGGTTTTATAGGGTTAAGTTCTTTACTTTTTTAGTATTTTTATTTTTTGGGGTCCTATTTTGACGTACTCACCCTCTACGCCATCCCACACATGACTGTTTTTAGCCCCACTGTGGATTTCCTCACTGATAATTACTGCATCAATCCAACTGATTATACTCTAACTGTGTACGTAATGTGTAGAGCCCTGCAATGTGTGTACCAAGGCCACACTCGCCTGAACAAAAGCAGCATGCTGCTTAGCAACAAACACACATGTTTGTACGTGGATGTGTGTGTGTAGCAGGTTGAAGGGGGATGTAGTGGAGGTTGATGGAGCGCTGAACATACTTTACTTAAAGGCTAGTATGAATGGCGGAAGAGAGCAGTAATGGACATACTGTCCTGAGATGACACAAGGAATCCATATGGCCATTATATATGAGTGGAACCATTACACACTGATAGTGGCCACTGAGATCTATTGGTGTCCTCGTTGAAAAGGTTTAGAAGCCATCTTTTATGTGGCCTTTTATGTGACCTTTTCCATTTAACTACTTAATGTTTTTAGAGGTTTTTTTTGTGTGAAAGCACTACACCAGTGATCTTTTTTGCATATGTGTTTGTAAAAAAAGTGACAAGATAAGTAACAGCAGGAGAAAAATGAAAAAATTAAATTCTGCTTGTGTCTTTTAATTTTTATTTATAGTCTTTCTCAGTTTACTCTCAGTTTATTAAGTGCAAGTATTTTTTGTATTTTTATGAGGAGTAGTAAGTACAGTTGTGGCTTGCAGAAGCTGGAAAGAAGAAAGGGTAAAATCCAATGAGATTCACAAAACAGTTGTTTAGTATAGGTCACATATTGTACAGAGTGTTTTATTATTGTATAGCAATAAACTTTAATATGGCTATACTCATAGCATCTCAGTATGAAGTACTTGAATTTAAATCAAAAACAGATTTTACCTTCAACTGTGTTTCATTTTTTGTTTTATTTCCTTTTGTTCGTTGTAGTTTTTATTCAGTTCCATCTGTTCGATTTCTGTATTTGGTACTATCAATAGGATTATTAGGATATTTATTTACTTTTATTTACATTTTTAACTGTCAGTGTTAAGTCTTTGTTTACTTTTTGTGAACTTGGGTCACAGCAGAGCTCAGTAATTAGCACCTGGAAGTAAAAAACATAGTCTAAAGCAAAAACCAAAGCTGGATTTACCTGTATAACTGTTATTTTTACCCCTCAGCCAACTGCTGGCCGAAGGGGTATTGTAATTGTTTTGTCATTTGTCGGTCCATTCAATGGCGTCATTGCATTGTCTGAACAGTACATTGATATATCTGCACCAAATTTATACTGTGGTTGCATCTTGGCAATTGAAAATAGGTCACCTTGAACTATCTTTTCAAGGTCCAGTGCCCTTGTGCAGTTATAATATCTGAGTACTTCATTCATTCATTCATTCATTCATTCATTCATTCATTTTCTGACCCGCTTTATCCTCACTAGGGTTTCAAACATAAATATCTATACAATAAGTTTTACACAAAGTCAATCTAATCTCAATTTTAGAGTACGGTACTAACTTTTGACAGAATCTTAAACTATATTTGGCTGAGGGCTATTACAAGTGCACAGCATGATATGTTTTGTACGAGTAATATTTAGCATTTTTAAATGGAATTCTGCAGTTTAAAACATTTCCCTGTGGTCTACATAAACTGTAAATGCTGTTCTTGGGTCTGAATTCTTCATTAATTCAACTCCACAGGTTCATCTTCAACTATTTCTGAGTAATGACATAAAAAGGGTCATTTTGAGCACTGGCCCTTTAAGTGCACATGAGCCACTTCATGCCCCGCCCCCTCTAGGTTGTTGACTGTGCTGCTCTGTCCCATTCAGCCACTGGTGTTCATTAATACAGTCATTCATTTATTCATTTTCTGAACCCACTTTATCCTCACTAGGGTCACGGGGGTCACATGGAGCCTATCCCAGCTACTTAAGGGCGAAGGCGGGGTACACCCTGGACATTTTGCCAGTTCATCACAGGGCTATTAATACAATCAACATCTAGTAAACATTTTAGGTAATCGCCTCAAAGTTTGGACATATTTTCAGTATGGACTACAACCGCTGCCGTTGACAAACAATTATGTCGTACTCGGAGGAATTTTTGTCAGAAGTCTTGACCTCATATGTGCAAATGTCATAACTAGTTACAGATGTAACAAACCACAAAGGAATTAAAATGGGTTGTATAAATCTACATGATTTTTGCCAAAATTAATATAAAGATAACTTTACAGCACCTGGAGGGTTCACATTTTAAACTTTATGAACTATTAGGGTCCAAATACACAAATAAATGAACCAAACACTAATAAAAGTGTGTTTAGATCAATATAACTCCTTCAAGTTCTTGTCGCACCGTGCATTGAATCTTATTGTTTAGTTAAGAAAATGCTTTTCCCACTGCAAGTTTTAAATGTTGCTGTAGTTGTTCTTAATTGCAATGACTCTGGCCTGTTGAACTGTGGGTCATGAAGGGATGCAGTTGTGTGGACATATGGATGTGAGTGTGTATGTAAAGGACCTGGGTGTGTTTGCATGTAGCCTTATGTAAAGCACCAACAGATGCACATCAGAATACTGTCAGGAGTCAGCTGATTGGTACTCTGTGTCACTTGTGATGGTTTTAAATAACAGTTTTGTATCTGCGGGATCAGGCATTTCTCATCAGATTGCCATTTTGAGTGATATTGCAAGTGGAAGTTTCTGAGTTATTAAAAATGTCTCCTGCTTTGTGGTCATTTATCTGTTGCATTCACAGCCACAGAGTGATTTCATTGAACTAAAACAAGCTAGTATTTAACCGGTAATTCTCAGTATCACCACAGTTATGTGTTACTGCTCGGTCTTATGTGTCAATCATTTTAATTTTCTTTCCTTTTCTCAGGACAAATGATTTCCCCTTTGCACTACTCATTATTCCTTTTTGATTAAAACAGTTACTTCACCTGTAGCAGAACAAGTCTGTGCATCGGTGCTTTGAAATCAAATAGGAAAAGAACTCCTTTCAATTATTGGATGTGCACTATCCACGCTGCATCTAAATTCAGCCATGTGTCAACTCCTCACAGAAAAGGCTTGTTTAATTTCCCTTTTCTATAAATAATTTAAAGCTTATTTCAACTGTCGACTATTACTTTTGTAATGCATTTCCTCCAATGAGCAGCATTATAGAAATGTATTAAAGTTTCTTTCCTGAAATAATCAAAGCACAATAGCACTGGGCAACAAGTTATTGAATTGCAGGATGTCCTTCAAATCTTATAGGTGTTTGTTAATGTGCATACATATTATCTGCTTCTGCATGTATATCAGAGTCTCTCAGAGCCTCTTCACACCTTTATACATTCACAAATTCAGTGCAACTAAGTGGTGCTGTTTATTGCACAAAGTGTGTATTTTAAGACACAGAAGGACAGAAAAAAGGGCAGAAAATAAGATTACAAACCTATAGGTGAAGTTGTACAATAGACATCAGGGTGCGTCATGGTCAGTGATGGAGCGAAGCGTTGTGGTGAGATAGAGAGTGAGTCACCAGCTGACATGAAGCAAGAGACGCCAGATGTGAAAGCTTTTTGATCAAGTGTGCGAATCAGCCTGTTTGATTTCTGTTGGGAATTATGTTGAAGATTTGTACTAAAAGCTGTTTTTAAGATCAAAACCATGAGGGACTGCAAGAATGAAAAAAAAAAAAAAAAGGAAGAACTACAGATTAGCAGAATTATGAGAGTCAGGCTAATGGAATAATTAGATTTCTGCAGCTCCAAATGATGGCTTCCTGTAATGAGCTGGGACAGATGGTTTGTGTCATATCTTCATCCTGCAGTGTTTTATTCTATCACATCACCTTTGCAAAGACATAGAAATATGTCATTTATAACTTCCACATCCTTGCAATATACAATGTGTCCCAAAAAATGTAACATCATTTCATCACTTACTAATTTGTTTAAAATTTGTTTGCTCTTTTTGCTCAGAAAAGTGTAATCATTTTTATTTTTCTGCTTTCAGGAATAGATATGCCATTGACTGCAACAGAAAAGACGTTCTGTGTATTGAAGTATGTCCAAAGTCAGTCAGCTGTGAATGCACAGTGCACACATTATAAAATTACCATCCCCCCAAAACTTTGCATTTGAAATTTGTAAAATAAAACAGTTTATGACCAAAATAAATCCTATTAAGTATTATTTTTCCTAAACATGTAGTCACTCCAATAATAGACTTCTCATATGATGTCAATTTTGTCAGAACACCCTGTATTTACAGAATATAAAACCATATATCCTTTGGTCTACTAGTCATTCGTATGATGCTTTTTGTTCTTCCAAACGACACGAATGTAGGCAGGAAACTCTCATGAGGGAACACCGAATAAGGTAGAAGACTCAAAATAGCTAAGACAATGGGGTGTATTCACAGCAAATGTTGGTTTAATTGAGCTGTTTGCTACCAGACAACTCACTTTGTAGTAAATCTGAATGGTGGGTTTATTACTGGCAAGCACAATAAGTAAGTTTTCTGGTCCTGGTAAAAGAATTAAAATCATTGCATATGATAATATGTTGTGGAAAGCATCCTGCAAGGATTTATGTATGGATGTGATTTAGTTGTGTTCATATAGTAAGGCTGTATTGTATTTGGAACTCTAGCTACTCAACTTTTTTTTTCCATTTTACACCATACATAAACAGATTTTATGCTTTGCAAAACAGTTAACTATACACAGAAGGCAACCTAGTTTGCTCACCTAGTAGTGCATGTTCCATATAGGCTCTCAGTCCATGGGTTTAATTCCATCCTAAGCATTTACCTTTCCTGTTATTCTCCAGTGTCTATAATAACAAGGCTACAGTGGTCCCCAAAAGCTGGCAAATCAGAATCAGCTTCATTGGCCAACTATGTGAACAATACAAGGAATTTGGCTTTGATTTCCTTAGCTCACGTCAAACAATTTCAACAGAAACACAAATACACAAGTACATATTCTATTTCTTTTTTTCCATGTTATTTTATATTTATTTATTCTTGCTTGTGCTATATTTTTATATCTGGAATTTGTGTAAATACTATGTGCCTCCTGTTCATATTCCTGATGTCTTGTGGTATATATATTTGCATGTTTATGTTTATCTCTAAGTTGGGGGTGGGGACGATCTATTAAAATTTGTGTTTGTGTAAATATATTATTTATTGTGAAGATTCATGTTGTCAATATGTACAGAGTGAAAATTAGTCCGTTTTTTTTACAGTGAGTATAATAAGTAAGAAAACGTTATCTCTACAGCACTCACAGGTGAAATCATAACGTGGTTTACAGTACAAGTGCAGGGTGGCATAAGACATAAATTGGGTAATTAAAATAATACAACATTAAAATATCATGTTAAAATAACATAAAAATATACCATTAAAACAGCATTACCCAGCCACCCAGTCCACTAAAAATGGAAGCCTCTGGTGAAAACACACCAGACACACCTCCTGTTCATATTCCTGATGTCTTGTGGTATATATATTTGCATGTAAAACTATAAAATTATAAAAAAAAAATTATATAAAATTGTTAAAAACACAAAGAAAGTTGGCAGTAAGAAGCGGCAGACTCTAAATAAAAGGAGAAAATAAACTAAAATGAGTTTGCATCTGAGTCAAAACGTAAAACATAGACCTTTCCATGTGATGATTTTAGCTGTTTATGTGCTAAATTGAGTTTGCAGTGTATCATGACTATGTGCATCAGTCTTTAGGGGAAAAACTATATTGGAACCAGTTGCTTATTGATTCTATCTGTTCCTATAAAGGAGTCCAATCTGTAGAGAGCAGCATGTAACTCCTTGTCATTTTGTGTGTGCTTCTCCTTAACTCTTGTCAGCTAGTCAGAGACATTTATGGCTACCCGGCTCTCCACTTCAAACGCTAGCTTGCTCTCCAAACACCCCAAATTAATCCATCTCTACAGCTGGCCACAGCAAACTCTGCTTTATTTCAAAGGACTTAACCAGGATCACAGCGACCCACACAGCTGCTGAATCACTGTCTGCTGTCAGGGAGATCATAATTATACACTGAAACCAAATAAATAACCCAACAATGTATTAGGGGGAGGTTATGTATAATGCTGCAGGTATAAAACATGAAAAAAACTAGTTAGATTTATTCAACTTGAACCCCACAACTTCAGAATGAAGACTTCACAAATCACAAGTCATAATTTATGATTAGCACTCGGAGGCAGCATATGCTACATCATTAGCGCAGAGGGGAGTTAAAGACACCAGAGAGCTGCTGTAGGTGAACACTCCTATTCTGTGCTTATTCTTTGAGCTTGCATTTCATCTGTAAGTTTTCCACCAAAAAGGGCCCTTTGTGAAAAATATTTTGGAGAAAAAGTCTGAGCCTCGTGCTAAACTACAGTTTGTGACTGTACATGAGAGACGGGTGCAGCTGGGTCTAATAACCGCCGCGACATGCTGGGTTTGATTTGAGGCAGCGCTTGCATTGAATGGACTCAGGTTTATGTTTGAGTGGCATCACCTGAGTAATGTCTGGTTGCTGCACTGCCTTTTGCCCCGGGCTTTGTCAGCTTTGTGTCCAGCAGCTGAACTCCGATTGTGGCCCTGGTCAACAATGGATCCATATGAAAATTCAATAGGTTGCGGTCGTTATCTTTGCTGTTGCTTCCATTTGACAGTGGACGGAACTGACAACAAATCAAAATAATAGGTGGATAGAAAATATTCCTACTTTTTCATTTTTTAAAAAAATTTCTTTATATGTTTGGTGTTCCGGAAAAAACATCAGTTTTAAAATATACTATTCAGGCTAGAAAGACTTAGACGACATGGTTGCTGAATGGTTAGCACTTCTGCCTCCCAGCCAGAAGGTTTTGGACTGATCTTTGACTCCTGAAGGCACAGTCACAAAAAACTAGTGCATTCTGGGTAGTAGTCGTCATTTTGAAAGGTAAAGTGATAAACAAAGCTGCGTGTCAGACATCAGATGAGAGAGGTAAGGATTGTTTCTTGTGTAAAAAATGGGTTTCTAATGCATGAAAAGACGCAAAAGTGGTTCAAAAGATGGAGTACCGTACTTGGCTGTGGTCTGTTTTTTCACAAACCACGTAAAAAAAACCCCAAATGGATACAACATAGTCAGTGCAGTGACACTCAGACAATAACAATAGAAACATCATTATTATATTGTTAAAATATTTCTTGATAACTGGACTTTCTAAATAGTTTTTGACAAAGAGTGCTTTACTAATTATCGTGACTAATCTACCACCCCCCACAATTTCATGTTTCCTATAATTGCCTAAAAAATCAAAAGAGACTTCCTGCACAGTCTGACCTGAACTTGTTTGAGTTGTATAGACTTTATTTAATCAGAAAAGCATTTGCCAAAAACTCCTGCAGGTTAAAGTAGACTCACCAAACATTTCTGCAGCTGACAGACCCACTAGAGTCACTACCAACATTAATTCTACAGCAAAGCCGTGATGCAACACTCTGTAAAACACTGGAATTACCCTGGGAGTCAGGCCATTTTAAATAAATGTTAGTGGAGCATGAACGTTTTGATAGTGCTATATGGCTGTGTTGTTTGTCAATAAAAGTCATTTAGGATATAATCTGATAGTTTCATGTATTTGTAGATAAACTTTGGAAAACCGTTGTTTTGATGTGTTAAAGACAAACCCAAGGCCTCTCTTGTGGGTTAACTGGCTCTGTTACCAGTCTCTGTTTCACTCCCCTACTACCTTTCCTCTATTCTCTTATGTTTGTTGTTACTCTAATGGTGTCCTAATGGCAAAGCAGCCATTTGCTGTGTGGGAACCTGCTCCTCTCCATAATGGATGTGCACTCCAGTAGCGTGATAGCACAGTGGGTTTTGAGAGAGCCAGTGTCAAGAATCTGAAAAGCCGACTGACATAGAAGCGGAGTTTCATTGTAGTTGGGGGAGGTGTTGTGTGTCGGTGTTTTGTAAGCCTGTCGACGTATCTGCAGCGGGATGAAAATGTCTTTTATATTCTCCTTACCCTCTACCTTGTTTTATATGTACCTGTGAGTTGTTATCAGTGTCACGCCAGGCGAGTCTAATCCCGCAGTCATCCAGCACTGAAGCGGTGAGCGCCGTAGCTTCCAGGCAGCGCGGGCCTGAGGCGAGAGTTGTTCCGACATCCACACATCGGCCTGAAGCCTGGGCCACTGGAAAGACAGGCAGCGAGAAAACGAAGAAGACACATGAGAGGCCGGTGTGTAGGAGATAGTTTGGGGGGGCTGAGATGGAAGAGGTCACTGGCGAAGGAATGAAAGAGACAGACTACACAAAGTGAGAGAAGGAAGAAAAAGAGGAAGTAGTAGATGAAGGTGCTCATCTCTCTCTCTCCCTCCACCTCTTCACTCTGATTGTTCCAATCACAAAAGAGCAAGACAAAAGGTTAGAGCTGCACTATTCTGAGAATTTTCAATTAGCCTCAAGCCAGTGTTGGCCATTGTATTTGATTTACCTCCCACTGCACTGACTATGTTGTATCCATTTGGTTTTTCACTCATTATGGTGTGTTAGTGTTAGGACGAGTAGATGTTTGTTTGTGGCATGGTCTACTGATGCTCCACCTCTTTTCCTGACGTGCTCCATTGATCTGTCTCTAATCTAGTTTTGGCTTCCTGACAGAGCTCACTTCCCTCCGGCATTAATTATGCCTCCATGTGATTTATATCAGCGAGCTCCAGCACCCTGCACTCTTCTCTGCCTAATCCAATCGGATCCACGTCTGTGGCCCAACCACTGCAGCTCTCACCCAATCAGATATATTGAGTATGTGTTGCAAGTGTTTCCCCTGGCTTACACCCCCCTAAGCGATATCACCCATCTGTCCTGGACAGCACCGCTAACAGCCATTGTTCTAAAGTAAAGTTTGCAGTGTGGAGCGGGGGGCCAAAACAGAAGGCTGACGTGTCCAGTCTCACAGCCTCTAAATGCGCCCAAATGCCTTCTCATGGTTGAAAAGCTGATTTGGAAAACAGTGTAAGCTGGTATCAAGAGGTTCAACTGATCCCTGGATTATTTTGCTCATGAAGATACGGTGGGAACTTGTTCTTCGATTGATTGGGATGAGTTTACTAAATTAAACAGGATGCCGGGCTGTTGGTAAATGCTTGTTCAGCTGATTCAGTGAAGGCACAAAAAAGTGAACGTGCAAAGCCACTGACAGGATGACCTTCTTGGCAAAGCGACGATGGGACAGCCTCACAAACGACTCATCCCTGAGTTTTTCCCTCCGTGGGGGAAGTGTCCCCAACCTCCTGTCCCCCCCACGCTCCGAGGGCCTGGGGACTTTGAAGAAGAGATTCTCTATGGAGGTCCTGAAGAACTGGGCCCCAGACTTTGGAAGTCTGAGTATGGGACTTAATCTAAGTCCAGTAAAATGGCCTTCACTAGTCACCGTCTGCAAGTGGAAACAGACCCTGACGGAAAAGCTGAAAAAAAGACACTTTGGCTCTGTGGACGAATTACAGGTTAGAAGACGTCACTTGTAAATCACTTGTAGCGTTAAAAATGTAATGCCTTTATTGTAACTTGTCAATCAGACCGTGTCACCTTCGGCAGCAACATTTACGTACACAGGGTTCCCATGGGGCCTTAAAAAGTCTTAAAAATTTTGATTTTTCAAATTTGCATTTTATACTTTAAACAACTCTTTAAAAGGTATTAAATTTGATATGGTAGGTCTGAAGTTATGTTGACATTAACTTGCTCCCTATATTGTGTTTAAACGTGTCTGGGAAATGTCCAAGCTGTAAAGAAAGTAACATTAGCATACTGAGTTTCACCTGTGCCAACAATTTATATTAAAATTAGGAACCAATTATTGCTAACTTTGCAGCCCTTGACGAGAAATGACTCAAGGCAGAAATAAATAGTTTCCTAAATTCTAGGAGTCACAAATTTTTGCCAGTATAAGCATGAAGTGGGCATTAAATTTTGTTCCAAGTAGTCTTAGAAAGGTCTATAAAAGTCTTAAATTTAACTTGTAGAATCCTATAGGAACCCTGATACAGTAACCTGGATTAATATTTTACTTTTATTGGACTTTAATATTTTTTTAAATTTGAGCTTCCAATTTTTCTATTACATTCTGGGGGTTTTTATTCCACTCCATCACATTTGAGAAGGAAATATTATAGTTTTTACTCATCTGCATTTGTTTGTAAACTTTAGGCAGTAGTTATTTTTCAGATGAACATGTGATACAATGCATAACAAAACAAGTTTAAGAAATTCAACAGTTATTTAAATATTAAAGTGGATTTTAACATGTTTGGCGTCATCTTACATTTCAGATCTCAACTCTGCCAAATAATGATTTTCCCTCCAACATTTTTATATTTTTATTTCACTACCATAACTCTTCAAATCATCAGCAATTTCAGCAAAAAGTTTACAAACTAAAAAAAAAAAAAGAAATTAAAAATATTTTGATCACATGGATGAATCAACACTTTTACTTATTTTTAGTTAAATCAACTAGAATTTAGTGCATTGAACTAAATTATTTAAGTGTAATAACTATGTAAAGTAGTTATTATTACAAAATTTTTTAAGTTAAATGTACTTAAAAAGTTCATTAATCATTATTTAATTTTTTAAGGCAATATTTTTCTAAATTTTTTTATGTAAAGTCAACTTACACTGGGCTTACGGTGTATGTAATACTGTATTTACACTGCAAAAAATTATTTCTAAGTCCAAAAAGCCTTATTTCTAGAACATTTGTCTTATTTTCCATCTAAGTAGGAGAAACAGCTTGCCAAGAAATGTTTGAATGATAAAAAAATTCCTTATTTTAAGAAAATATATCTAACTCATAACAAGATTTTCCAGCCAATATCGAGGTGATTTTATTTCTCGTACAAAGCACTATTTGCTAAAATTTTAGGAGTGTTGTCTAGTTTTAGGGCACATTATGGATTACTGGACTTTTTAAGTAACTTAAAATCTTTTCATATTTTTAGTTAAATCAGCTCAATTTAATGCATTGAACTGATTTATTTAAGTACAATAACAATGCAAAGCAGTTGATATTACAAAAGATTTTAAGTTAAACGCACTTAAAAGGTCATTAATCATTACTTGAGTTTTTTAAGGGAATACATTTCTCAATTTTTTTTAAAGTAAACTCAACTTATCCAGGCTTACAGTGTATATGTGTTATTTTACTTAAATAAATGATCGTTTCATCTTGTCTATCACTGGGTAAGTGCTGTATAGTTCTGCTGTCACATTAAATTTATAAAATATAAAAATGTTCCAGATGCTATAGTTAAAAAACCTTTAATATATTAATCACAGAGACATTATTAAAAACTTATAATTTACTGCAACCCTTTATAATTATGTGTAAATTCCCAATAGGTGAAGATTTAATTAATTATTGATTAACTTTCTGACTCTACTGTCTTGATTAATAGTCTATAACTTCCTGACTTTAGCCTGAAGTTTACATATATATTTTTAGAAACTATCACTCCAACAGGTGTGTAATTAACTCTTAGACAGAAAAGCAATTAGTCTTTATATGACCAAAAAAACAAAAAAAAAAGCTCTGTTTTTTTGGCTTGAAAAATCACTCATACATAGAAAGCAGAATTATGTAGATACGAGACACTGACAAACAGGAGGTGCTGAATGAAGTCATTGAAACAGCGAATGCATCAGTGCAGCGTCACAGCAGCATCGTAAGAGCCCAAAGCTATTTTAACCTTGACTAAACAAAGATAGCTCCTCTCACAGCCTCCTTCATTGTCTAAACCCACTAAGAGACCATTTTGCAGCTTTTACAGCCTGATCCATTTCTCATGTAAAGTCTAATTAGAAATGCAGCTTTCCATCCATGGCAGGTTACTCAGATTTATTAAATTCATTACCAGAAGATATTTCCCATTACGACTTCCCTTGTATTAGTTAATGGAGTAGCTGCGTGGTTATCTGTCACATCAACAACCATTAACTTTTTTTATAGATCCGACCACTATAATTCCACATCTCTGGAAGTTTTGTGGTTAATAACATAATAAAAAGTGCTTATAATTTCATGTGTCCAGCTTCCTCCATTTTTGTATTGTTTTGAGGTTTGGGCTAATGTTTCATCCAGTTGGAAAGTGAAGTGCAGCAGGAGGAAAAGGAAATGTTTCTTTCAAAGCGATATTTTAGGCTATAATTTTTAATTGATGGGTTAGCGCTCCCCAGTGCGCAGTACATGCTCCCCGGCTCTGAAGCTCGGAGAATTCAGCCCCTCAGTTCATCAGGTGCATGAGACTCCTTTGGTCTGGTTGAAAGTAAAGAGGATATTTGCTAAAAGAGCATGAAGTATTTCAATATAGCATTAAACATGTAGCTTAAAGCTGCAGTCTTTGGGCAAAAATCCCATATTTGCCTCTTAGAAAATTTTAATGTAGGTGGTCTGAGAGGACACAAAGACCTCTTCATCTATTTCCTGTAGAAAATCAATCCAGTCACACCTCAATTCTATGTAGTCACATGTGTTTTCAGCCAGGTAGGAGGGTTAAATATGTGACTGACAGCTGTAACTTCCAATCAGAGGTCAATGCACTTCTACTACTCTGTTAAACAGCTTGTAATGGCATCATGCTCACTTATTACGTTTATATTTAGTCTTTTCATTTGGACTTGCAGGACTAATTGCAGATGGACGTTGTGGTCTGGTATGTTGTTCCCTCTGATTTTCACTCATCCACCTCTAAAATATGGGTGCTTCTATGAAACTGGTCCCTAAAAACAGGACAGAAGGGTGACACCAAAAACTTAAAAAAAAAACTTCTATATCCATTGCCATTTGTCAAATGACATGGGTTTTAGTGGTGCATTAATGTTGTAGGAGATGACTGTGTTTCCACATTCACTACAGACCCTCTGAATGTCCATATAATGTCATATCTGATGACGATAAAACGCTGAGAAAGTTCATTTTATATGAATTTTTTATATGCATTGATTATTGCATTATTAAACATTTTAGCTCAGTAGGTAGTTTTGGTCGTCGGTGGCTGTACAGGTCTTTAACTGTTAAGAACAAAAGAAATACATGTTGTGTGTTTCAACCAGCCCTGATAGTGTTTTCAATATCAATTAATTTTAATCCAGAATATGTTTGTTTTAATCTCTGAACTCAAATGTTAAGACTATACTTATCAGAGGTTTCCACAGATATATGATCCCATATATTTTCTCTCCCTGTTCACTGTTAAACGTCTCCAGTATAAATTCATAGTCCGAAGATTTCACGTCTTCACATATAATGGAGATCGTCATGTTCCTGGAAAGGTTTTGGATCAATTATTAACTTGACAAGGCAGACTGCCATATGAATTTTTTATTTTCAGTGACATTTCCAAAGAGGCTATTAATCATCATTCCACTGAAATGTTGTACTAGTGATAGTTCTAATCAGCCTTTGACATATTTATCATCCAGAAAGTGCATTGCATATTCATCTCCTGACTCTTGCTGAGGTCCAAACAGTACTTCTTGTATCTTTAACAGCTGTGGTGTGATGTTTCAGGTTTTGGTGGAGGCTCTTTTAACCCATAAAGACACAGTGCTACTTTTGCGTCACTCACTAAATGAATGTTTCTCTATATTTATCCTTCAAGTCATTCATCACCATTTATTATATTACCTCTGATATTTTGCATTTTTTTCTGTGAAAATCAGGTATTTTGCCATATAGTAATTTATCAATCATATACATGTTCATAGATGCTCAGATTAAAGTTGAGGTTATATATTAACTCTGCTATTAGGAACAACCCATATATATGTTGGTAAAGCAGGTAAAGAAACATCTCTAAATTCACTTGTCTGACTAAAAGAAAACCACTTACGAACCATATAGTTCAGAGTGAGAATGTGAGAGTGAATGAATAATGGATCAGTAATGTAAAGTGCTCTGGGTACCTTGAAATGCACTGTAAAAATCTAATCCATTATTATTGTTATGATTATTATTGTCATTATCATTATTATTATTATCATTATTACCCATGGAAGATTTTGTTTTTCTGGTTTGTCGTTTCTTTTTTCAGTGGCTACAATTGTCACTACATCAGCAAACTTTGGGAAAAAACAGTGAAAATTTCTTATTGTTATAATTTTACATTTTTAAGATTTTTTGGAAATAAAAAAAAATATAATTTTTTAAACTTTTTTTAAAAACAAATGATAAAAAATAAAATAAAGAAATAAAAACATAAAGAAAGAGAAAAAATAAAGAACATGTATTATTTAATCCTATTGTTTGGCCTAGTAGAGGTTGAGTTCATCTCCACCTATCACAGCATCTGTTACATTCGAAAAAAGAGAACCTGTTCTAATGGTCGTCAAATCACATTTTTAGTGAAATAACAGGTGTCAAAACTCGTTATTGGAAAACGGTTAAATATTCACCATTGGAGAC
>JAPTGZ010000007.1:33304753-33315085 GCA_029814645.1 Fowleria isostigma | reverse complement strand
TAGCTGGGATAGGCTCCATGCGACCCCCGTGACCCTAGTGAGGATAAAGCGGGTTCAGAAAATGAATGAATGAACATTTGTCATGATTATTTTTCATAGATAAATTATAGCCACAGGCTGCACATTGTGGGACACTTGTGGGACTATTAAAGAAATATCTTATCTTATAATATCGGATCTTATCATATCTTATAATAATAATGATAATAATAATAAACTTTATTTATATAGCACCTTTCATACAAAGATTGCAGCGCAAAGTCCTTCACAGCAGAAAAATTTCAAGAAACAGACGGAATATAGATAAAATTCCTAATAAAAATAATAAAAAATAAAAATCTTATGTTATCTTATGTCCGATTAATAAGCATAGAAACAATCCAGGTAAATGCAAGTTACAGTTGTAGAAAAGAACACTTACAAAGACTGAGGGGGAATGGATTAGTCTACAACATAAAAACAATAATAATAATAATAATGATGATACATCAGACTTATATATTGCTTTTTTGGACACTCAAAGATGCTTAATATAAAAGGGTTAGGTGGTGGGGAAAGCCAGTTTGAACAGATGGGTTTTGAGCAGTGACATGATAAATTGTGATAAATTGTCTCTGTAGCGGCTGATAATGTCCTGGAAAAGTACTGGAAAATAATTTCAGGGAAAGAGTGGGAACCCTGGTTTTACTGACATGTGTACAGTAAAGAAACAGGTTCCCCGGTACAATGAAAATCCTTCTTAGCTATCTACACTGAAAGCCATGAGAATTTAAGATAAGTATAAAAATTAAAAAAAAATTGAAATAGAATAATTTAACTGGGAAATTAAAACAGCCAAAACAAAGTAGCATTTAAAAATGGCATGCAAGTAAGAAGTTTTGTTGTGTTATTGCTTTAACTGGAATAATTAGTGCTCTTTAAAAGGAAATCTTGGAAGGGCAATAATGTAATATGCTATTTTAAAACATTTTTATTTTATTTTATTAATTTATTTTACTTCCCTTCCTATGTATGCATTAAAATCATGTATGTGCTATTTTGGTGATGGATCCCAGGAAGACTAGTTGTTACTTTGGTAGCAACTAATGGGTATCCTATTTAAACAAACAAACAAATATGGCCATAACCTCTCAAAATTTCTGCATCCATCATTTTTTATGTTCTTAAATGACTAACTTTGTAATTATTAATGTATTTGATGGAAATGTACCTTTCCAAATAAAAAAGATGATTTTAAAATGGTAAGCAACAGAAAAAGAGCATAAAAAGTACACTATTACAAAGAGGAAAATATATATTTACATACATGTGCAAAATATGGGTATTTGTGCAAACTATCAGAGTTAAATGCCATACAACATGCGCAAGACTGCCTGAGATAAGTGAGATGTTAAATGTGCAAGACTGTCCAAGACAAACTGTATAATATGGAATAGTAGCTTGTACTAGTCTGACTCAGTAATGTGCAGCATTCCACCCTAAATCTACCAGTTTATAATTTCGTATTTCCTAGAAAATGACCTAGAAAGTACAGAACCCATAAAATAAAGCTCGCTAGACAGAACACCCTTTTTCTCATTTCAGTATGAGACTTAAAAGCTTTTTCATCATCTCCCCCCCATTTCATCTTTCTTGATCCAGTACTATACAATAGCACAGCAACACAACTACAGAGAAAACATCCCAGAATAATATTTGAAGTATGAGCAGCTTGTAGCCTCAGCTGCATTGAATGAACGCCGCTGTTTTGTGATGGAGACGCAAAGGGACAGGCTGAGGCTCGGTCTGATGACACGCGCCGTCACTGGACTGATGACCAAGCAAACCGCCTCATCCTTCACCGCATCACATCAGACAGATGCACAGCAGGTACACGGGCGGGGAGGTGCAACACAAACCGCACTGATATGGATCTGAGTGTGTGTGTGTGTCGGAGGATGCTCAGCAGAGGCATCCTCGCAGCTTGTATGTGACTGGATTAGGCCAAAGAACCCCAGTTATTGTGGTTCTCCTACCATGTCAACAGGATGATCTAGGTGTAATTTGACTCTGATCCATGTGTGTCTGCCACTGATGGATTATTTTTAATCCCAGGGTGGGCAAAATCCATCACTATTCATACTGATTAATTCTACTTCAACAATAAGCAATATAATGAGACAATGGTAGAATGTACAGTTGCAGAAAAAATTATTAGACCATCAAAGTCATCAAAAACAATGGTTAAGCAAACAAGCACTAATTCCTGTGTGTATCATGTGACTTAATCAGACGGAAAAGAAAACATTGAATGTCTAAAAGCGCAGTTTATGTCAGTACAATGTCACAGATATTGATGTGAGAACTTATATGATTTCTATGGCTTTCTTGATTATAACCAAAAATGGATAGATGTCAGCTCTGAAATTAAACTCTTATTAGCTATTTTTGTTGTTATCGTTACATTTGACCAAACAAACGTACCTTTAGTTGTACCAGGCATTAAAATGAACAAGAAAATGAAGAAAACATAGGACGGTCTAATCGTTTTTTTCACGGCTGTACTTAACCCATAAAGGCCCAAACATCCACTACTGAGAAAAACACCTACTGATCTAAACTGTTGATCCACTAATCCTATTGATACATGTAAATAATTGGTGTAAAATACAGTTTTTTATCTTTTCATGGTCATCGGATATTACTCATTTGGATGTTCAGAGGCTCTGGTAGTTACCATGAAAACATTGTCATTTTCTACAGCATTAATTCACCAATAAAACCCATGGACTTAAATCAGTAGTCACTTTTCCATTGACCATAAAATTGTGTGTATCCACATAAACATTTGACTAATGGAAGAATTACTCGTTTTTTGACGCAAAGATTTTACACAGGCAAGAAGTGGGGTTTTTTAGAAACAAGGGGTAGTACTACTGATTTCTACATGGGCTGCCCTGTTTGTAAACAGCTCCGTAATAAAACCTGTAAAAGGCTGGAGGTCAGCCATTGAAGATAAAACTGCAGATACTTCAAATGACTTTGATTAAACTTATCACTGTACACCACCATTTCACATTTCCGGTGTTGCAAAAATAATAAAACCAAAATAATAACTTAATATTTTTGTTTTGACTCTAAAACAGTAAGAGCAAAATTAAATGCAGAGATGTCCAAAAATTTGATAATACATTTTTTTCTACCCAAGTTTAGAAAAGGACAAAACTAAAATAAAACCAATTTTTTTTTCTGATGTTATTTTTAAATGGATTTACAAATAAATGAACCATGTACAGATTCTAATACCTTCTCTCTGTTTTCAACCATGCAAAGAAAATGTTTTATTTGCACTCAATGTCCTATATAATCTCTGCAGTGAAGCCTACCCTTCATAGTTTTGCGTAAGCTCAGTGTATCTGCTGATTTACTGCTGATTTACTTGACCACCTGTCCTTTTTGGACTAAGGAAAGTAATTAACATTATAACAGGAAAAGAGTTAAGAACTTGTCAGTAATGATTAAGCTTGAGTTTGAGAAAGGGGATGAATCTATTTGAGTGAATATGTGAATTATGTCACAACTGAACAGCAGTTAAATCCAGATGTGAACTCTGACCCCTGTCTCTGTGTTACTGAGTCGATACCAATCAATCCAAGGGCAGAACAGTCTGGACACAATGGTATAGTGTTGAATATTTGGTTTACTGTTCGTTTATTCATCTGCTTTTTAAACTGTTACAATTAGCCAATTTCTGTTTATTTTGAATGTCTGTCTCTTTTTCTATAACCAGACAAAACACCAGTAAGTTCCTTTGGGTTGTACTAGTACATCACATATTCATATCAGTTCAGTCTATACACCTGTTATAATGAATTTTAGATCTATGATCTACAGGATGGGGGGTGGGGGGGGAAATCAATATCTTGCCGAGGGCACCACTTAGTCCAAGAAAAACATTTTAAAACCATCTGCTGTTTGATTTTTATTCCACGGGTTACTCCCTGAATAGGACATATTACTTAATATGCATTGCATTCTTTGTTTTGTTTTTTTTGCTGTAATTATTCATAGGTTAAGGATTAGCTCTCTTTTTTATTGCCCTTGCTTTCTGTTCATCTTGTAGGGACAAAATCAAAGGGCAGATTTCAAAGGAATCTCCAAATGCATCCTTGAGCATCGTCGTTTGATGTGATGTTCATACACTGGCCCCATTGTTTATGTAGCATAAACCAACTGCTGATAAACTGATGTTCACTCACCGCTCCCACTCTGTGGACAAAACACTACCAGAGTTCCTCTTCTCTGGAGTCCTGCCTTTAACCATCTGCTCGGGTTTCTACAAGCCATCAGGACAGACCATTATGTGAGCAGTGTGCGACACAGCTTTCATTTCATACTGCACAATTTATGAGCGCAATATTATTACCTGACTGGAGGTGAGACTTCCAATATAGAGTGTACATAATGGAGCTGAGAGCAGTGCAGCCAAGTCATAATAGGAGCAGAAGAAAGATGTTTCAAAACGGAAACTTTTCTGATAGCCTTATCCATTGCATCGTTTGCATTTAGGGCATTTTCGCACTGGGTATCTAAGGCCGTATCTAAGTACATTAAACTCCATTCATTCATTCATTTGCTGTACCCACTTTATCCTCACTAGGATTACGGGGGTCGTTTGCATCCTATCCCAGCCACTTAAGGGCGAAGGTGGGGTACACTGGACATTTCGCCAGTTCATCGCAGGGCTGACATATAGAGACAAACAATCACTCTCACATTCACACCTATGGACAATTTAGATTAACTATTAGTGCATGTCTTTGGATGGTGGGAGGAAACTGGAGTACCCTCGATTGGTGTTGGAATCAAACCCAGGACCTTCTTGCTGTGAGGCATGAGTGCTATCCACTGCACCACAGTGTCACCACAATGGACTCCAAAGTCCACTTAATTTTATCAAAGTGAATTCAAACTTTCTGTGTGCAAGCCCCGTACCCAAGTCCAGCTGAGACGGTAGCCCTGGGTAAGAACTGTGTGGATTTCAGAATGGTGCGTTGCCGTCTGAAAACAATCTGTACCCGAGACCAGATGTGATCTAATCACAATTAATCACAATTAAAAAAGCCTCAAATCTGCACAGCACGGGCTTGCCTTTTTGACCAAACCACTCGATGATATATCAGGGACAACGAAGGTCACTCTTCTTCTCTTTGCCTTAAACAGGCTAACAGATAGAAAAGTATTGTCTGTGAACAGAACAGTCGCTCAGTTGATGACGCAGGGGTTTGTCACTTTTGCATTTGTTGAATAGCAACAGAATTCCCTCCACACCACCACCTACTGTTTCAGCCCTGTAACACCCGCTCGTACTTGGCAGGGGCTTTTGAACGCAGCATCTGTAGGAAAGGTGTAATCGTATTCAGGTACAGCACGGCTCCAGATACCCAGTCTGAAAACGCCCGACATTGCAGACTTCTCTTATGCGTTGATGATTTATTCCAAGACTATTTTATGTGGAAGCCCATTTCTGTTACTGTGACTGAGAAAATCAGAAGCTTAAGGTCTATCAGATATGTCTACTGTTCTCGTCATTGTCTCATTTACAAACAGTTACACTTGAAAATGTGTTACATGGCGCCACATCAATATTCACCACATTCTTTTTAGTGATAGTCAGTGTTTGTGGTACCTTTGAAGAAATTCCCTTCAGGTGTTACTGAGATGTCATGATCTAAAGTTTGGACAGGCATGACACTTATTTATTTATTTAACCTTTATTTAACCAGGAAATATCCCATTGAGATAAAGAACCTCTTTTACAAGGAAGACCTGGCCAAGATAGGCAGCAGCAAATACAACAAACATTTACAGGGCTACACAGTTAAAAGACATACAACAGACACATTCGACAATAAACAAAATTAGCATTTACAAACAGATTTACAAAAAGCAAGTACAAGTTATGGAGTCAACCTCATGAACTCTCAGTTCAGACTTAAAAGTGCTCAAAGAAATCAACTCAGTTAGTTTCCAGTCTTTCTGTAGCTGACTCCATGCATGAGGTGCAGAACAAACAAAGGCCCGCTGACCCATTTCTGTTCAGACAAATGGAACAGTGAGCAATATGCAGTCATTTGTACGGAGAGAATACGCATCAGAATTTCTCTTCTCAATTAATGTACAAATGTAGACAGACAAGAGGCCAACTGCTGCCTTATATATGAACATGTACCAATGGCTGCTCCTTCTAGTGGCCAGAGCAGGCCATCCTACTCTAGAATAGAACTCACAGTGGTGAGTCGACGCTTTACGGCTGGCAATAAACCTCAAGGAAGCATAATAGCAACGTTGACCTTTTAGGTGCTAAAATCCTTTCAGTTGTCCTTGCTGCCAGGTTTGTGTATGTACAAGAGTTGGTGACATTCTGTCAAACCATTCATGAGATATTGCATTTTAAATGTCATTAGGACTTCCTCTTCTGAAGATGGAGTTTATGGATGCTTAAAAAAACAAGTGGTGCCAGGCACAGCAAACCTCCACCCCTCACACATATTGTAGCTTATTTTGGCATCAATCCAGCTGATGTCACCATGTTTATGCATGTGGTGATGTCAGCATATCAATTGCCTCTATATATGTCCCAAGTTTGATGTAAATTGAAACAAAATTGATGTTTTTATAGGCATTGAAATTTCATCCATTGTAAGTAAATGGGGAGAAAAAATTTTTGAAAATTCATAAAAAGTTTGAAATTTGACCTACTGTTCCCAAAATATAATCATCTATTCTGGTCACTGGTAATCTATAAATCCATCTTGGTATGAATTCAACCAATAGTTTTGCTCCTACAGACATGTGAAATTTTGTCCATTAATAAGTAAATGGGGAAAATAAAAGATTTTAAAAATTCATAAAAAATTTGAACTTTGAGCTACTGTTCCCAAAATGGAATCAGTCCTACTCTGGGTCACTGGCAATCTATAAATGCAATTTTGTATGAATTTCACCAACTATTCTGCTCCTAGAGTGTTAACAATCAAAGAAACAACAAAAAACAACAATAAAACAATAAAAAAAATATTAAAAAAACAAAAACAAATCCTATAAGACCAAATATTGAGTCACTGTTGCTAAATGTTGAGAAACATTATCAAACAATGACTTAACCCTTAAAAGTTAAGGTTTAATATCCCACAGTAATGCAAAACATTCTGAAATTATTGATATACTTTCCGATTACATAGTGTTTTAATGTAATGACATACTCATTATAATGACTAGCATTATATTGAGATACCAAGTAAAAATATTAACATAGACTCTCATTATTTTAATTTTACAGTCTTTTTCCCTCCAAACTACGTCCATTTTTTTTTTTTACGATAAACATCTGTCAGTTACAACTGAGCAATCTTTCATACTTAAAAATATGATTAATCTTGATTTGTCATATGTGCTACTTTTCAGAGGGATTATACAGATGAAACAGTACTGTCAAAACTCAGATAGTGTTGGTTTTAGCTGTCGTGTAATTTATCTCAGAGAACATTGCACCAATATTGGTTTGTCACATCTGTCACTATTACAGTCAGTCCTTTTAAAGCTGTACTTAAGCATCTGTTTATAATAAAGTGTTCAATTTTAGTCCGCATTAACTTGTAGAGTTTGTGTAATGTTTTGTTTTGGTGCTGTTGAAGAGATAATGATGATGAATTACTGTCCTCTGAAGTCTGAGACTCTGAAAAAGTCTGATTGACACAGATGTTAAAAGTTAGGCAAGTATGAAATTGGCAGGTTAAATGAGTCTGGGTAATGAATGGAATGACTGCAACTGTATGGACATGAAAATGGGGATGTGGTTTGCTGAGTTTATCTATATATTGCAAAAATACACTGACAAAATTGTGGTAAAAGTTATGCAAAAATGCAGAGTTTCTAGTCAGATAACAAAAACCCAAACACACAGATTAAACCTCCTGAACCTACACAAAACCAGAGGAAAACTTAGATTGATTGCAATGTACCTTATTTTTAACAAGATAAGAAAATTGTGATTCGAATCATGGATTGTGATTTTACCCCAAAAGGTCATCATATGGTCTTTTCACTGCCCTAATTTTCAATTAATCTACTTTTGTTCTATTTTATTGATTGAGTGAGGTTCTGAATACATTGCTTTCATTATTTCAGTATCGTTAGCCTCACACCATAATTGCCTAAGTCATATTTTTGCCCAAACTGTGATATCTGCATAACATGAAGCAGCAGCGTTAGGAGAGTTAAGTTCAGCAGATATCACAATTTAGCCAAAAATGTGACTTAGGCAATTATGCTATGATGCTAATGATAGGTTACTGAACTTCAGTTTCTACCACTGCCTGTTGAATGGGGGGGCGGACACAAAGCAGTAAGTGAGACCAACTCACCCTAAAAATAGACAGTTTGGGCTTTTTTAAAGTGGTTTTCTTATGTTTCTTTCTTTTTTTTCTCGTTGTTTGCAGTGTTGTGATTTTCCTTTTTTTTTTTTTTTGTACTATGTTTTTACCAAATTTTGACCATGTAACTGCTTTTTGGAGTTCAATCGGGTGTCAAAAAGCAGCTGGACTGATTTAGAAAAAAAAAAAAAAAAGCCCTAAAACAAAGACTAATGGCGGTGAATTAAAATCGTTGTTTTTGTTCCATGTGTTCCAGGTCACAGTTCATGCTCAGCATCCTAAATGTTTAAATTGATATTCAGTGTTCAGCATAAATGAGTACAGCCCCCTTTGGAGAGTATGATCTTAATCTAAATCTCAATGAACATAAGCACAGTTTCAATAAATTTGGACCAAACTACGTTTTATAGAACATTTCCTTCACTGAGAACATGATATTTTGTATAGTATCCCATAGAAAAGGTTGATTCTCAAAGAAAACTAAAGGTTTTGTGTCAAATCTGTTGGGGTGGACTCATTTATGCTCAGCACTGTACATTTTGAGTGCCCTATTTAGTAAAAACCTGTCAAATTTCAATTTCTTTCTTTGTCTATTTCTGTTATTCCACCGTTTTGATCCTCAGGGTTCATGCGGGTGCTTGAAACTCTTGAAAATCCTTGAATTTCAATATTGTATTTTCAAGGTCTGAAAAGTGCTTGAATTTTTTGTTGAAGTACTTCCAATTATAACCCTGTGATGTGAGTTATTTGTTTATTGGTAATATTAACTCTGCCAGATTAGGCGCCAAACTAAAAGTAAACCTTTATGTCAAAAAAGAAAATTACCAGGTGTTCTCAGGTCAACTCCAGGTACATTTTTATCTTAATTTTTATCTCAGTGCAAGTGTGTCTGAAGAACGCCAAGTGACTTCCGTTTTTTTGGATAAAACTTTGTGTTTTCCTGTAATTTCTAAACTTTTTGTGATAATGAAACATCATTTTAGATGTTTATAGCATAATGAAATGTACATCATTGTGATAAAAAGTGACAAAAATAACCAAGAGTATATGTATTCCTGTAGATGTGTGTTTTACTCTAGTGATATTGTGCTGCACTGGGAAAATTTTGAAAATGATCCTCGAATTTGACCTTAAAAAATGTGTACAAACCCTGGACCCTAAAACACACAGTGATGCAAAACCACTGAAGAAAAGAAACACAATCCCATACTCCCAGCAGCTTTTATGACACTGAAACAGATGCAAATTCACAGCAGTATGTTTACCTGGAATAATGTCTCAGGGGTTAAAGGGTTAATGCTTTATGATGCTGGGTGAAATGGTGGCGTCATCCAACCTACAGATCTTTCTAAACTGAACTCCATATCTTGTGAAATAGTTTCTCTTTGTTGCTGTTCTCTGATATCATCCATCATGGCTCGGGCCCTTTTGTGTATCTCTAACATGTCAGAATTGAATATATTCATGATACAAATCTATTTCCTTCAGCCATTTGTACCCGGTTCTCCTGTGCTCCCGTTAAACCCATTCAGCTATAATAGCAGCATCAGAGTGCTGTGTATGAGAGGGGAGTGCTTTACCATTCAGCAAATGGAAGCCTGTTAAATTGTTGATGATACAGAGATCCACATGCTTGTCCCCTGGATCCATTTATGGAAAGTAGGACACTGGTGGGCCCAGGCATCTCCCTCTGTTACTAAAAACTTAAGTCTCACCCTTTTCCTTCTTTCCACCCCCCCCCCCTTTCTGTTTTTTTTCTCTCTCTCTCTCTCTTACAGGCCAGCCCTGCACCGATAATCGTCAATACAGACACTTTGGAGTCGGTACCTTATGTGAGTTGGATTTTTTCTATCCTCTTTTATGTATCTGTTATTCTTTTTTAGTAGAGGATCAATACTTGTAGCAGATTAAAGCCCCC
>JAPTGZ010000007.1:33276261-33300246 GCA_029814645.1 Fowleria isostigma | reverse complement strand
AAGTTAAACTGATAAAAAAAACAAACTATAACACTATACATCAATAAATAAAAGATTTTGAGTGTCTGTTAAAAATGTTTATTTTAAATAAGAAAATACATCAACCGCTGAGATAACTTCTGTTTGATGCCATTACAGTGTTTGTTTTGTTTAATAGTCTCACTAATGGAATGGTAGGTAGCTGTCAATCATTCCCATCACAACCATCGGTGGCCCGATACTTCACTAACTGTGTGACAGTGCGGCTCAAAGAATATGACCTAATAGTGACACAAGAACACCAGCCACATCTTATTATTGCAGTTTATTTTATTTATATCCTGTGTTTATTTATTAAGTACATAAGGGATGTAATAAACACATGAGATAGCTCAGTAACGGTTCTGGGCTATGTGGTGCTCTAGGCGAGATATTGATTTGCCCCACCCCCACTGAGGTGCACAAGCCCTACGGACAGCACCAACGCAATAAGTGAAATGACAAAACGTCTGTCATCTTTACATTTCCATGAGTTTGGATCATTGTAGCAGACTGTTGCCATAAGTGCTGGCATATGCTTCCAGTGTTCTGACTCCATTGCGCATGCTATCCATGATAGCACATGCAAAATCCTCATTTAAATAGGGTGGTCTCCAACATGTTTGCACCTGTGGTCATTTGTACAGGCAATCTGGATAAATCAACCATGGTTCAACCCCTCACACAAAATTCTAGATTGCACATGCAAATTAGTTCACACAAAATGGGATTTTAGTAAATCTAGTGTATAAACTGGAAAGACTGTAACAAAATCAGAAATCATGATATAATATTCTCATATTTCACAACATCCAAGTAAATACACAAAGTTGCTTTTTGTGACAATATTAATATTTACTTTTAGTCTTTTCAACCTCATAAAAGTATTTGTATTTCATAAATGAATCTCAAGTGGCTGACCTGAAAATATCGGCCAAGTGGACATTAACAAACGCCGACTGGAAGCAGATCTGACAGCTCCGCTATGATCAGAAGCAGAAGCAAAGCGAGACCCACCAGCAAAGGTCAACACCAACAGCAAGAGAGGGGGGAGGGGGTTTGACAGATAAGATTTAATACAGACAGCAGTCAGCTCACATCCATACTCCAGGAGCTCTGCATTCATCATGTGCCATTAGATGATGACTGAAACCATCTTGTGTGGCCTCCGATCACACACCGGCCTGTGGCCGCCCTCAAGTCGCTTTCCCCGGGGAACACGGTGACAGTATTTTGATCCAGCGCTCCAGGCAGCGAAGACCCACAGGGAAGCGTGGTGGATTTTGTAATCAAGAGAAGCTGCTATTCCCATCAGCTAACAACTTAATCAGAGCTTGGCTTTCATTTTGTGAGTGGGCATCAAGGGGATTTTATTTGCAGAGCTGACAAAGTGCTGCTCCTGTTCTTAAAAGCCACAGTGTTGTAGGGGTTTGATTCCCACTGCTGTAGAAATACAATACAGTGCCTCATTGTAAAAAAATGATCATAATAAAAGACAGTGGCCTACAGTTACACCTCAATGCCACAGCAATTTTGTAATGGCAAACTGAAACCCTTCCGCTTCTTCATAATCACAGTAAAAGTAGGGATAGTGTAAAGACGGGAGTCCTGAAAATACATCACTAAATGGTCATTGTTTAAATGGGCTACAATGTAATACTTATATTTCTACTCTCAGATATTAACACTAATGGTAAATGGTTGGTAGCACTTTTCCACACATTCATGGTGCCCAAAACGCTTTACAATACAAGCCTGACATTGACCAACAACCTGAAGTGTTTAGAATATGAAGCTATGAAGTTCTGTCAAAAATGTCAGTGTATTGGATTGAAGATATGAAGTGAATTGTGTATTTAAAGCGATGGGCCAGGGGATCTATTTGGCCACTAGAGGGAGTAGTGAGTCCCTCTGCCAGTTTCCCATGGTGAGGAAAACTAATACTATGGGGCCTTTGACCAAAAGTGTCCAGAAGTAGCCAGATGGGATGAAAACCACTAATCCCGCTTTTCCACTAAAATAAGCAGGTCAACCCGTGTTTTAAAAACGAGCGTCAACCCGCTAACAATCAGCATTTGGCCTTTCTCCATTGACCAACAAAAGCCGAGTCTGCGACCCTCGCTGGCAAGCTGTATGGCCTCCGCTTTCCCCACTGTGCGTCTGGTGACGTCACCATGCTGGGATTGCGTTGATGATATCACAAGTGCGACAGAATTCAAGGAAGTAAACAATACAGAGCAACACGGAAGCGAGTCAGGCGCTGGTCAGTGTCCTTTCTTTTTTGTCTGTCCTCAAAATGGTTGTTCACAAATCTCGTTCACAAATCTTGCCAGTGCTGCGACATATTTTTCAATCCATTTTCGATTCAAATGCAAGCAGAGCTTTGTTGTGGCGTGTGATATAAGACGCAACTGGCGTGATGTTATGACGCATCACGTAACGCCCTACATCATCACGTAAACTAGTGGGTTGACCCACGTCTGGCGTTTCCATTGCATGCTGATCGAAGCCAAGCTGATTGAAGGCGATTTTAACCCACGTTGCTTGCCGAGTCGTTTGACGCGGGTCGGTGCACCTTTTCCACTGCCACCAAAAGCCGGTCGTTAGTGGGTTTAAATGGGTTTTTTGGCCAGTGGGAAAAGGGTATAATGCTGCATTCCAAAGTCCTGACAGGTGTGGCATTTCTGATGTCCAGTTCAGTAAAATGCATTGGAACACCTGTCAAAGCTGGAGGTCCAATTGCGAAGTGGGGTCAGATAGAAGTACTCCGACCTCACCATAAATGTAATAACAGGATTAGTGGATCAACAGGCATTAAACAGTTCAGATAAGTAGATGATTTTGGTTGATGGTGGATGTTTGGCTGTTTATAGGTTAAAAAAAAAAAGGAGAAAATGCTAAGAATCTATCTTTATAAATATAATTTCTTTCTTGTTTGTTTCCTCTTTTGTCACAGTAAATTGAATATCTTTGTGGTAAAACCCAACAAGTGTGCCATGCTTGGTTTTGGGAAACATATCTGATATTTTACAGACCAAATTACAATTTAATTTAATTTAAAATAATCAGAAGTCACAGCTCCGGTACATACTCAAATCTAGAGAAACAATGCATATTACAAGGGTTTACAGTCCATTATATTGGGATATATTGTGATAGTATAAACACAATTGAATTATGTTCAAATTTTAAGAAAACCATTGATGTTGTGGTAATTGTAGTCAATGTGATTAGAGCATAACCAATATGGAATTTTTGGGGCAATACCAATATTAGGGGCTAAAAAAGCTGATATACGAATATATCAGCTGATATCTGATATATTGGTCAATATATGAAATGAGAGGTCAGGTGCGCCTCCCTGGATGGGCGCCAGAGAGCTACAGAAGAGCTGTGATGTGATTTGACATGGGAATAAGGCCCAGACCGCTAATTCTCCACCCGCTCCCATAATGGAACGGACTGATAACCCCCACTCCAACAACGGATCCAATGATCCACACACAAGGAAATGGAAAGTTACCGGGAGTTTTGTCATTACACGTATTGCATTGGTGCCGACCAAGGGTTGTGTACCTCAAAAAGAAAGAGAGAGAAGTATGTTGCAGCATCTACGGAGAATCCCCCTGGTATGATTCATCTACCCACAGAGGGCATACAGAGGCACTGGCCCACCGTAGTCGCTGCTGCTGGGCTTCCCTGTCCACTGTCTCCTGCACCGGGCCTAGCTGTTATTAAAATGTCACACCTTCGTGACACATTTTTAAATCACCTGACATGATAGAAACAGCAGAGGCACGGAATGGAGGCACTGGCATGGAGCAGCGCTTGCCTGCCGCAGCCAGGCTCACTCGTGCCCGCGCGAAGCCGGGAACTGATAAAGGAACTGAACGTTAAAAACGCCAACTGTCCGACACCATGTGTCTGATCCCACACTTTTCCTTTCTATGTTTGAGTCCAGTCACTCACTCCGTCTGGACAATTTGTGCCACGAATGGCACTACTGCCTATAGAAACACCTTATAAGTCCATACATTCACACAGGCCAGTGGATCTCCGTGCACAATGCATTGGACATCCTCCAACATCTCTACAAGGCTGTCATTTTGGAGACAAGGTGATATATTTTAATTAGTGTGTCCTCATTCATTCATAAAAGTTCATGTACAAAATAGTGTGTCTGAGCTAGTTAGTATGTTTGGTACAATGAATATCTAATATGAGACATTTACATGCAATTGTGCGTGTGCTGGAGGAGAAAATTTAAATACATTAATTTAATAGATGTAAAGTAATTTATCAAACTTGAGCACAATTTTGCTGATAGAAACATCTCAAAAGGACGTGCAAACATGCATGTACACATGGGTAGATATTGAGACAAATCAAAGATGAAACAAGACACAGAGAATGGATTTTTCACCGTCTTGTGAACATTTTTGGAATGAATGAGGAAACACTCATTAAAACATATCATCCTTTAAACATATTCAGTCTGGTCCTTTTGCAGTTGGAGGAAGTCCGAGCCATTTAGCATGGATATACGGACCGGGATGTGTATAAATGAATGGGGGGGGGGTCTCCACAAGCACCTTGACATATTACCCCACCACCACCACCCCCTCCCTCTCTCTGTCAATATATATAAATAAAACAGTAGTAGTAGTAGTCATAGAAGTAGTAGTCATAGTAGTAGTAGTAGTAGTAGTGGTAGTGGTAGTAGTAGTAGTAGTAGTAGTAATAGTAGTAAGAACACAATAAATAGTTTTGCTTTTAATAGAGTCAGAACAGTGGGATGTAATTTCAGCCAGTGAAAAGAATTAATATTTATTTACTTCATTAGTAAAAAAATATTTCTTCCATGAATCTACTCATGTAATTGAGTAATTAAAAATCAGAATAGAAATACAGTACTAGATCCAGACTGCAATATATATCTATACATTACAACACACAATACAAAACACATATGGGCTATGACAAAGATCAAATGCCATGAAACAAAATGGCATAACACTTAATGAATACACATCACAAAATGTAATGTGAGTTAAACTAAATTCAAGAAGTACTTCCTGTTAAAATGACAAGAAACTTAATTCTGTTCCTGTCAGAAATGTAGCTTCAGCATGTTGTAACCGTCTACAGGAGGCAGCTGTCATCAGTGGTCCGTATTCTATGTTTGACATGTTGTCATTTGAGTACAGTACATATATTGTCTCCTGCCTGTCGAGTCCCTGTTCTGACCCAGCGCTTCTTTCCACTGCCGCAGGGTAACTCAGGGTTGGGCTTCAGCATCGCTGGAGGGACAGATAACCCACACATCGGTGATGATCCCGGTATCTTCATCACCAAGATCATCCCCGGAGGCGCTGCTGCAGAGGATGGACGCCTGAGGTCAGCCCCCGCCCCCACACACACACACAGGGCTTTAATAAGGACTAAGGAGAAAACGTTACAGGCATGTACGAGAAAAAACACGCCTGTGAAGGAGAAAAAAGAACCTTTAAGACAGGGGTGTCATTTTAGTTCAGGGGCCACATACAACCCAATGTGGTCTCAAGTGGACTGGACCACTAAAATAATAACATAATAAACCTTTAACCTTTGTTTGGCTTTGTTCAAGTTTGAAAGTTAATTCATTCAGTTTTTATTCATATAATTGTTTTGAGCGGAAGAAAAACTAAACATGTTATGCCTACAAGGAACTAATAGCAGAACAAACATATTAATAATTATAGGTGATCCAGACAGTATACCAACTGCCATGTACACCAGTAATGTATTTATTATTTTAACTTTAACTTTTTATTGCTTTGTTGGAACATATTGTAATTACACTCCTTTCTGTTCCTACCTGGCCCACTTTCATAGACTTACTCAGAAATAGTTGAAGTTTGATTTCAAGAAGGGTTCATCTCATAAGGCCATATATTGATCTTCAATTATCTAACCCTCCAGATGCTGAACTCGCCCACATTTACCATCACCTTGCACCAGCAATATTTCCTAAAGATCCCATCAAAGCTCTTTTTATCAACTTATATATCATTCATACATTTAATACTTAAATAGTACTTGATACTATTAATACTAATAATACTTTAATACATATAATGACCAAACATAACCTATGACCTGAACTCATCTAAATATCATGTTGGAAAATACATTAAAATCATTGGGTTTGTACGATGGCGTATAAGGGCCACATAAGAAAAAATAAATCACTTGTCACTACGAGAATAAAGTAATAATATTATGAGAAAAAAGTTGTAATATTACAAGAATAAAGTCATAATATTATGAGAATAAAGTCGTAATATTACGAGAATAAAGTCATAATATTACGAGAATAAGGTTGGTCCAATTCAACAGAAGTTAAGTTGCTGCTTCACTTGTCCGCTGTAACAGGAAACTCTGACCGTCAAATTAATTTCAAAATATTGCGACTCATTAAAGAACAAGACTATTTTCAAGTTAAAACTACAACTTTATTCTCGTAATAGTACGACTTTATTCTCGGAATATTATGACTATTCTTGTAGTGCCAAGCAATTTCTTTTTCTTGTGTGGCCCTTATACGCCGTTGTAGGTTTGACTTTTGAAATCTAAAAATAACATCTGTGCCCACCTTGTAGACTCCATTACTTGATACATGTTAAACGCACTATATTTACTCATCAAATATATCAAGCTTCAGAATGTACGAGGAGGGCAATTTGCTCAATTTTAAGACAAACTAAGATTTTTTGAAATTATACATTTCATGCATAAGTGAACGTAACATCCCAGTTATTCACTTAAACATGTCTTATTTACAAATATTTGTTGTTATTATGATCATAAATATTTGTTGCTGTAATGGAACTCCTTTCCAGTTGAGTAAATCATGTCACTATTAATCCAAAACACTGCCAGACTTAGTATCACAGACATTATCAGGATAAAAAGGATCCAGTTTGGAAATGCTTGACATTACTGTTTTGCTTCAGCAATTGAATCATGTATGAATGAACATGGTCCAAAATGATTTTCTAGACATAATTATGCATTTGACTGAGCCACACACACACTTATTTTTAAAATGAATCCAAAGTGGGCAAAGCAGCTTGGATACCAGAACATGTTCTTTATCATCAGTCCTGTTCTTTTTCTTCCTCTTTTGTATAATGACCATAGTTCAGTTCAATGTGGATCTAGATCAGAGGTCGGCAACCTGCGGCTCTTTCGTCCTTCTGCTGCGGCTCTTGTAATATTAAAATAAAACATGTTAAGTTTTTTTTCACTCAATAAAATAATGGAAAAGTTTTAAAACATTAGCTCCATTTGTTAGTGGACAAAAGACTGTATTCTATCAGTGATGTGTTGGTTGTGAACGTAATAAGTGAATGATAGGAGCCAGTGTTCTGTTGAAGCTCCTCCTATCACAACCCGGCACACTACCGCATTTATACATGTCCAAGACACACCCGCCTGTACCAGCATACATGGTAACTCACTTTTAAGGGCTCTATTTTTGGATAAAACACACACCATCAATAAATCTCTAATATGTGCTGCTCAATGCTTAATTTGTACGGAGGTAAACAGAGGTGAACTCACTTCAAAATAAAACAAACTGGATGTGGATCAACACCATCAAATTAGATGATCATTGGCATTAAATGTCCTATCCTGACAATTATTTTCATTCATAAAGAATAAAAGAAGATTAATGCCCTAGCCTTTCCCACTGCCCCTGCATTTTGTTTAATTTTACCCATGGCCAAACCTGCAAATTTAATTTTTATTTTTTTATTTATTTTTTTTTACTTGTCCCTGCATGTTTTTGTGGGTTTCCTGCGGATACCTGAGGCAGGACTCTGATACATAACATTAAGGTAAAAAATGACATATGCAGTGTTAATTTTAGTGTCTAGAAGGTTTTGTGGCTCCCTGTGTTT
Source organism: Fowleria isostigma (assembly GCA_029814645.1). NCBI lineage: Eukaryota > Metazoa > Chordata > Actinopteri > Kurtiformes > Apogonidae > Fowleria > Fowleria isostigma. The sequence continues at coordinate 33,292,282 of JAPTGZ010000007.1, read as the reverse complement.
TCTGTTCTGTGGGAAACGGGTTCAAATGGCTCTTTGAGTGTTCAAGGTTGCCAACCCCTGATCTAGACTTTATGTTTTGGTTGTACAAAACTTCATCTGCTTGGTCTTGACTGAGATCCAGGGGATGTTTCATTTGTGTGATTTTTGTTGATCTCCATCTGAAACCTTTAACATTTAGGTGTGAGCGCGCCCTGAATGTGTAGATGCTGTGGAAGTGTAAAGACTAAAACTCAGCCTCTCCACCACATACAGTATATAATGACTTTAAAAGGAGCTTCATTGAATCTTTCCTTGTTGGCTTGCAATTAAGATTCCTTTTCAGCCACTATAAGTAACATTTACATTAATTACAGACAGATGTTATAGATTTAACCCTGACATTTCAGCATTTGCACAAGCATTTCTTTCTCATTAGATGCTACAAAAATAAACCAGTATTTCTCTGCAGCATGAGTGCTTATTGAACTCTGGTGGTCTCATAGGTTGTATTATATTGCTGAAGGCGACTCACCATCTGTAATAACCTTATTAAATAAACAGAGGAGGTGTGCATGCAGTCCATCAGATCCTCCGCTATTGTAGTTTATCAAAGAAACAATGACTGGGCTCATTTATCATTCAAGTGGAGTGAAGGGATCACCCCAAGGAAAACACTGCCTGCACTGTCGAGTCCTGCTCTGAGTTTTTGTTTAGTTTACTAAAAAGCTTTACCTGAAGTAAAAAAAAAGAACATTTGTTAGATCTTTTCTAGCGTCATTATGGATCAGTGACAATAAAATAATGTATGGTGATATATTGTGACTTAAACAGGCATCAATGGGCAAACTGAATGTGGAACTTAACAGTGATTTCTGGAATGAATGTTAACATCAGACATAATCTTACAATACAATAAAATACAATATCTTTTGTTTTTTTTAACAAGCACAACATTAAAATGACATCCAGTCAGTACCCCATCCTTAACCTTCTGAAACCCAGGGAAGTAAATGTTTTGGCTTTTTTACAGTAAATAATGGTCTTGACTGGAAAACACATAATGCAGCACTTTTTCAGATACAATTTTTTATTACATTTTTAATGGAATTTCCTTTGCAGTTGACAAGATTTTTTTTCTAAGTAAAGCTGTGGAACTTTTGTCCCCTACAGAGGACAAAAATGCATTGCTGGGTCTCAGGAAGATATGAAAAACTGTTTTTTCATATATATAAAAACAACTAAAATAAATTAAATAAAACAGCTAAAATAAAAAGAACAAGTACAAACACACAAATAACTGCACATTTTTTTCAGTGCATGATCCTCATGAGCATGTATTGTATCTCAGATTATAGAGCTGAAAATAATACACAGACTCTATTTTTATGGAAAAAACTTTATTGATTTTCTACTGATGTTTGATCAGCAGTTTAACCCATTCTTAGCTGTAACCTTTTGACAAATGTTGTGGACCAGAACCTCTCATGGCTAGTAGATTCTTTATATTCAAGGGGAAAAAATTGCAGTTTTGGTTGGATTGATGACTTGCCTTACAACTGTGGAGGATGAACTCCATGGCAAACAGTGTATGATTTATGGTTATGTGAAATAATATGTTACGAGAAACCAAGATTCTCAAAGGAAGAAAGAAGTAAGGAACAGAAATTTACAGATACTTTGGCTTCTGCTGCGTATTGGCCAGTATAAAAAGAATAATAAAGAAAGAGAAAATAACATTAGTATTAATGTCAGCTATGGGTCAAAATTGCATTTTATTACTGGTCTCAGCCAAGAATTTTGCAATAATTGCAGCCCCACTAACTCTCAATTTTAACAAAAAAGACAATTACAAAACACAATAGCTCTACTGCACTTTTACACGTTCCAAGCAGTTTTATTACACATGTTAGGTAGAATACATATTAAAAACATAAATTAACTAGGTCTAAGTTAACAACCTCAGTTAGTTTCAGTTGGTTTATGTTTATGTTACTCAAAGCAGATTTAAGATTACTTATTGCAACCCGCCTGTAAACTTAACATAATTCATGAAAATAAATTTTAAAAATTGTGCTGCATTGGCACTAATAAGATTAAAATTTAGTATCAAACGGCAGGACATTTTTCAATACTTTATCATACCTACTGAAAGTGATTCAGTGGGTGCCGTAAAAGTATTGAAGCTACTATTTACCTTTTTATAAAGGTAGGTAAGCACAAGAGGTTGACCCTTAGTGAATTTTCAGCCATTATTTCCTCTACCTTGACAAAAAAAATCTAACTCTGTTGAAAGGGAACTACTTTGGACTGAATATCTAAGCCAAAAAAATACATACCTCCTGAATGAATCAATAAATACGTTTCTTAAGATAGATAGATAAATAAATAAATAGATAGAGAGATATGAGAATACAGCACATCACTCACAAATAACACAAACCCAAAAACAGTAATTCCACAACAATATACCCACCAAAAAAAAGCAATAACAATAATGATAATAAGTTATAAATATGTAAGTGATAAATCTGGAAGAATTTAAGTGCAAGAATCTAGGTGATCCTAGCCTGGCCAGCCATCCGGTTTCCTCTGTGTCTTCATTACTGAGTAAACAGTCTGGAACTGCTCCATTCACTGTTGATTATGCCTGATCTATGTTATACCGGACCAATCACGAGTCTGGGGAAAGCGGGTGTTTTACAATGCATCATATACGCACCAACTTCTTTTTGTCAGTTCTAAGTACACAAATCTCTTTACAACTGTTGTTGTTTTTTTAATTCAAAAATAAGAATTGACTTACAGATTACACTTTGTAGTCTTAAATTTCTCTGACAAAAGCATCACATATATCCTATGTGTGATTGGTTTACTTGGCGCCTGTTAGTCCCGCCTTCATATTTGGATTCAAGCCCTGTGATTCCATCCCGTTTCCTCAGTGTATTCAATACTGAGGAAATGGGATGGTGGGCCAGGCTAAGGTGAGACTATTTGTAGTTTTAAATTTTTGAGCCCTTATTCTCCCTCAAATTTAGAAATTCCACTTGAGAGTCTGAATAATAACATATAGATTTATCAGCCTGTCTATTATGAGAGCTAATGGGATGTGTTAAAGAATAGGAGATCCTGTGCACTGTTTATAAAAGCCTATCCCAAATCATACTAATTATCATGAAGAGCTTAGTCATCACATAGTGTACAAGAGCAAACCAGTATCTGAATGCATTCATCACGTTAACTCTATTGTATGTGTTTGTCCATACTCTGTCTCTTCAGTGGCGTCTGTACCTTTCCGCACCCCTGCTCTGCTTTTCAAAGTAGCAGTGATGGATAATGTTAGTTTTGGTTCCCATCCAGCTCCTGTTTTCTTTCCAGGCCGCAGCTCTGGAGCATTACTGTCAGATCACAGATGCTAGAGGCGAGCGTAATGCATGGACGCCGTCAATCTCGGACAGATTGCACAAGAAGCAGGCCGGGCATAAATCACACTTAGCCTAATTGATGGTCACCCACTCCAAGGTGGGCAGCGAGACTAATGCATTATGGATGGAAGGGAAGTCTAATCTGTGTTCGGGAGGGGAGGCTGATGGGGATTTGGTTTTCTATAACATTATAGAAGGCAGACACACTTCCTGTCGCTGCTCTGGGACGCTGTAGCAGAGCACTAAGCATACTTAATGCACCAACTCGACTTAAGGGACTGCTTGGGGCAGTTTGAGTGTTTCTAGTGGAGACTGCTGTTCATTTGGAAAGGTAAAAGCATGGATGTATCCAGCACTAAACCCACAGCAACTCAACCATCTTTCCCCTGAAAGCCTTATGTAAGTTCATAGGATGTAGATTCTCATACATTAAATTGTAATTGGAACCAATCAAATATTATTTATCCCATACATTTATACATAGTGCAGTGGTGGTGAAATGCTCAGTCACTGAACTCCAGTTTCCTTATAGAGTAGCTCAAAAAATAAAATAAAATAAATAATAATAATAATAATAATAATAGTAATAATAAGTGATGCCAGCCACAACAAACCCTGCACCTTGCATGTATTGTATATATTGTTATAAACCCTTGTGTTGTGATAATATTCATAAGTTGAAAAAATAAATGCACATTATGTTTTCATTACTCTTCTGTTTTAATATTATTTACTTGATATTATTTCAAGGTCACAGACTCTAACCTTCACAAGATGAAAAAATAAATTACACAGGGAGTTCAGGATATCTGCTTTCATCCTAGGAAATCAAAATATATTGTCCATAAACTTAAAAAATAGATTTTTGGCATATATTTTTTATTAAAATGTTGCCAGGCCAGCAATGATTTATTAACAGATCCCAAAGTAAATATCTTCAGAATACTGCTAAGTGTATAACTGGCAAGTTTTTACATAGGTGTTATGAAGGCTCAGATTTTTATACTGGAGTGACAAAAAATTCATCTTGAGAAAATGGCATTTAAAGATTTAACCCATAAAAACCTAAACATCCACCAGCAACCAAAACATCTACTAATGTAAAATGTTTTATAACTTCTGAACCACTGAACCTATTAATATGTTGCAGTAATTGGTATAAAATACAGTTATTTATTTACCTTCTCATGGCCATCAGATTTGACCATTTGGATATTCAGAGGCTCCATAGTTACTGTGGAAACATCATCTTCTACAACATTGATTTACCAGTAAAACCCATGGAGTTGAATCAATAACAGTGAAGGAGCACACTTGGGAGGAGGGAAACTTGTTTTTATATTCTGTTAGTGATACATTTTCTGAAAAATGTTACCTTTTTGTTCAGTTTTCTGTGTTTTGATTATAATAATCTTTAAATTTACTTGAATTTTTATGAACATCAAAACTAAGTATATGAAATTAAATATAGGAAAATATAAGATTTACAGTGAAAAATGCAAAAGGGTAATAGAGGATAATATTTTAATAAATGGTGATAAATCATTTAAGAAAAGTTAAATAGAGAGAAGATCATTTGAGAATTGCCACAAAATTAGGACTGGGTCTTTATGGGTTAAATAGGGGAATTTAATGCATTTCTACCGGAAGTAGTCGCTCAAAAACAGAATAAATGCTCAGGCTCTTAGTGATAATAGAGAATATTTCAAGCTTATGAAAATGTATTATTTAAATAATGGTTAAATAAAATGCAGCAGATACATTTTGCTTAATATATGCAATTTTGCAGATGTGAAGTGATTTCTGTATTGGCTGTTTTTAGGCTTAATTGAACATACAGATGGATTGTGGGTAAAACCACGCTCAGTCTTTTTATTCTGGCCTTTAGGCAGCAGCAACTCTGAGCATTTAATTCAGACATTTCATTTTCTGTATTTTTTTATAATTATTAATTACATGTAGTGGTTCTATGGGACTCTAATACACTGTCTTTGTTTTTAATAGTGAGCATAGTGTTTGACCAGCGCCTGCAGACTTTGAAAACAGGAAAAGTAATTCTACTAAAAGTTTCAAAATTGCCATTTTTTTCATGCCAGATGAGATGAGCACAGATTTTTCTTGCTCTGCTTCCTGCTATTGGAAGTGCTGTGTATGTTTGCTTAGTGTTGTGTATGTGCTGGGTCTCAGCTGGTCCCTGTGAGCCCCCCCAGGAGAGTTGTGTCCTTGAGTGCCAGGGCATGGATGTTTTGGTCGACACCGCGGGGGAATTCAGGCTGAGCTGCTCGTTGACTTGATTTTTACACACTCGTGTGCTCGCCTACATGCATACACCCACCCAATCTGCCTCCGTAGCATGTAACATAACACACAAACACTCTCGATGTTAAGCACAGGTCAGCACTGGACTTGAAAATGCAGAGGGATGTGCAAAAAAATACAAAAAAGAAAAACCTGAATGCATAAATTATATCAGTGCACATATGGGTATCATTTTGACTGTGATGCAGAAGAGACAAAAATAGCTCCAAAAAGAACCGGTGATGTTTACATGCATCTCAAAAATCAAACAGTGTGAGTGCAGCCTCGGTCCTAATTATTACCAATTATTGTCATCACCACTAATCTCCTCTCTTCCTCTTCCAGAGTAAATGACTGTATCCTGCGGGTGAATGACGCAGACGTGTCTGAAGTTTCTCACAGCAAAGCGGTTGAAGCCCTTAAGGTGGCAGGGTCCATTGTCAGGCTGTACGTTCGGCGCCGCAGGCCGATGCTCGAGACCATCATTGAGATTAAACTTATCAAAGGACCAAAAGGTAATGTGAGAATGAATGAAAGTATTTGTACAGAGCATTAGTATGAATTCTATTGTAATGTTTCAGCAAGATGCTGTTTGTACAGACCCTAATAGAATTAAGACAAAAAGAGATCAGAGTAGTGGAAACGTCTGATAATCATAATGTATCAGCACTTAATAATCATATTAACACTAATGTTATGTTATGTTACGTTACGTTACATTATGTCAGCATTTGTAGAGTTTTACTAACAGTGCACTGAACAAATAAAAAACAAAAAAATAAATAAAATATGGCCAGTTCTAGTTGTAAACCAGGAAACACATGCCTGCTTCAGATTAAAAAGTAATTCAGTGGACTTTAACCCTTAATTTCTAGGCTTTCATTGTGAAGTGTTTGGAGACAATAACACATACACCTGCAGTGACTGAAGATAAACAGTTACACTAGATAGAACAACAGCACTAACAGTACAGCAACAGAACAAATCAAGAGTTTTCCTTAAAATGTAACCAGTATATAGTAATTATCAAAGAGGAAATACAAGCCTGCTTTAGATTACACACATTTGTCCAATAACTGTGGAACTAACTGGCTGCTTTCACACACAGGGCTTGGATTCAGTATTGCAGGCGGGGTTGGAAACCAGCACATTCCTGGTGATAACAGCATATATGTCACCAAGATTATTGACGGTGGGGCGGCACAGAAGGACGGACGACTACAAGTTGGAGACAGGTTGTTAATGGTCAGTACAGTACATTTAATTTAATACTGGACAGTTTCACAGGAAGCTATGACATAGTAGAATTACTGATGAAACGACTAGTAACTCCTTTCAGCCATTGTCTTATTTTACAGATAAAACACTCCACATTTCTTCATAAGATGCTGACTGAGGCCTGTCAGATTTTTTTAAAATTCCAAAAATTAAAGTGAAAATTTAAGTTTTCTCTGGAGCCTGTATATCTGTATTTCTTTAATTATTAATTTTAGAAGTTTGGCCCTCAGACATAGATTTCATCATTAATGTGTATTTTGTTTGCCTCACAGAGCACTTGTTTTTCACTGCATTGGGTTGAAATTTATACTTAACATTCATAAAAGCAGAAGGATAACTGAGAACAGTTATGAATGTAAGCAACTTTGGCAATGATTTGCCACTTGGAACAAAAGAACATGCAGCCATTGTCTACTGTGGAGTCACCCGCTTTCAGGAACTCATTGGTTTAATAGCCTCTCCAAGCTGCACACGCCAAATGGGACGAAAAACGTTTACCAACTACTTGGATAAGGAGTATTCACAAATGGAAATCGAGCTTAAGGACACCAATGGGTGTATTTTTAAGAATGTTCTTTTTAAAAAAAGAAACTAAAAAGTTACTTCTAATGGTAACGCTTTACTTTTTGGTGTAAGTAATCAACAAGTAACTAGTAACAGTAACTGGTTACTTTTTTCAGTAACAAGCACAACACTGCTGTCTTGTAATGTATGTGTAAATGACCAAATATAGTCAGGAAAGGGTTAAATAAAAATAGTTTTTAAGATATTCTGACCATTTCTTTACAGTTTTTCAGAGGAAAATGTCAATACTCAATGCAAATCATTTTGAAGCATGCTATATTACTCATTTTTTTTATTTGGAAAGAGTTATTATAGAAACGTCATTCCAAAAGATTAATGATTGTTCCAGGAATCAGGTTAGACCCTGTACAGTTCATTATCCATGAGTGCATTAACCAGACAATAAGTGTGATTACAACATTTCCTGCATCTTCAATCTGAGTGATAATTAAATGATGAAGTGAAACGATCATGACTTCAGTTCTGGAAACAACGCAGCAGCAGCAGCCCTCTGGTTCAGTATGTTACAGTGATGTTTCTCTTGAGGAGGGCGTCCTTCTTGCTTAACCAGGGCTTAATTTAATTACCTTCCTACTGTTGTGTTCTCACTCGAAGACCATCTGTCATAATCCAGCCTCCCGCGGGCAGGGAGCACACCGGACTGATCCGAAGCGAGCAGTAAGAAAAGACAAGTCAGACTCGAAAAGACCTGATTTTCAGAGCCGGGACTCTTTTCTTTGTGCACACAGGTGAACAACTACAGTCTGGAGGAAGTTTCTCATGAAGAGGCTGTAGCCATTTTGAAGAACACGTCGGACGTGGTCTACTTAAAAGTGGGGAAGCCCACCAATGTCTACCTATCAGATCCCTATGGGCCTCCTGATATCACACACTGTAAGTCCACAGTTCTACTTTTCAATCTGTCACATAGGAAACTTTAGATTAATGCAATGTGTTTTTAATTTCAATCAAAACCTTTGTCTTTTGGCCGTATTTAAAATCATGGTTGTCTCTTTTCTTTTAATGTACATATTCATTTTTAGTAGTAGTTTATGTATAAAACACATTTCACAAAAGAGAATTAAAACATTGAGTAAAAACAAAGGTAAAGCAGTAAAAATGTGAGACACTTTAGCATCAGTGAACTGTTATCAAATAAACAAAACTTTATGTGGCACATTTCAGTCCACATGGAAGCGTAATTGCTGCACAAACCATGAAATTGCAGCACAGCTGGGCAATATGGCCAAAAAACTTTTTTTTTTCTTCAGTTTTATGACATTCCAGTAATTTGGTTGATTTTGTTTCAAAGTGAACTCAAGATAAAACAAAAATATATTTTTCACTGAAACTATATGTCATACATGTTTAATAATAATGCATGCCGCAAGTGACATAAAAGCAATATTTTCAAGGGTTTTCATATGCATTTTTTTATATTAAGAATCGTTTTCAATTAAGTAACAATAATTGGCAAGAACTGAAAAAACATATTCACAAGGAATATGTTAAAACAAACAGGTTGCATTTTGACTTTTAGTCAAAGCTCCTGAAAAGAAGCACTTTTCATGATTTTCATAAAACAAATATGTATTTAAATAAATTCAACATGTTACCCTTGCCTTACAAGTCAAAAACTGATTACTACTGGAGTTGAGTTTGTTGACATCTTATCAGTTCAAGTCCAGTATTGATCATCCTTCCAGCTGTTTATGCTACCCATAATCCTATAAAGAAAGTCCAAGTTGTGCTTTCTAATAATGATTATTAACAGTAGTGGTAGACTTTTATTATTAGACTATATTGCACTGTTTCTGCAGGAGAGGGTTCATAAAAGCAGTCAGTCCCAATCACACACAAAGTGACGTATTAAAACAAAACAGTTAAAATAAGTGGTGCCAGGAACAACAAACCCCACCCCTCACACATATCGTGGCTTATTTTGACAATTATCCAGTTATGTCAGCATAACAATTCCCTCTATATATATGCCAAGTCTGAAATAAAGTAAAACAAAGTTTATGTTTTATAGACATGTGAAATTTCACCCCTTTATTTGTTAATGGGGGGGGAAAAGAGATTTGAAAAATTCATAAAAATGTGAACTTTAACCCACTTTTCCTCAAAATCGAATTTCATCGATTTTGGGTCATTGGCACTCTGCAGTCCGAATTTGGTATGAATTCACCCAGTAGTTTTGCTGCTAGAGTATTAAACAAAGAAACAAACAAACTGAACCAAAAACCATACACCTTGCCTCCCCCTCGGGGGTCAGGGTAATAAATGTGTTTCAAACTGTATCTAAAATATTGACATAAATGGCTTCTGTTTTTGATTTCTGAAATTATGTAAGTGTATTTGCCTTTTTCACATTGCTTACAGCCATGTTTATTTCCTCCTCAGCTTTCTCTCCAGCCATGGAAAATCATATCTCTTCCCCCGTCAACAGTGGCACTCTGGAGTACAAGTCTGGTCTCCCCCCAATCTCTCCCGGGAGTTATTCCCCCCTCCCTAAGCACTTACTGGGGGAAGAGGATATAAACAGGTTGGATGGTTTTTCCTTCTTACGGTAATTACCTCCCTTCCTACCAGACTACTAGAACTACAGGTAGAAGTTGTGTCCTGGCTCCCCCTCCGGTGTCGTCCCTGTCGCTGTTGTCATGGTGATCCAAAAAAAGGCAATTAAAAACTTCCACCAGGAGTTGTGTTGCACTTTGGAAAGATCACATTTATTTGTGTGGATCGCTTGTTCTTCCTGTTTTTCTGTTGTACTGTACGTGTGCCTTTGTTCTCAGTGCAGTGTATTGTTTCGCTCTGTGTTGATTTTGCTCATGTGTAAACACTGGAACAAACCTGGATGCAATGGGAGGGTTTTCCCTGAAGGTTTGTGCAGGACTTAGGTGGTGTGATGGCTTTTTTTGTTTTTATTTCACGTAAGACTCTTAATTTTTTTGTATAATGTTGGACCTACAGTACTGTGCAAACGTCAACATCAGCTTTTCAGTGTCTGTGTTAACATCCAATCTGGATACACACTATATTTTGGTGAGAATGTAAGAATTAGAATTAGATTCATTGCAAAATACTATTGTACAATACAACAAAATTTGATTTTATATTCTTTAAGGTGCTCAAGTAAATACATCAATTACATTGCATAAAACAGTCAAGTAAAAAGACAGTGTAAGTATAAACAGACAAGTAAAAAAAATTATTCATGTTTGTATCTCAAATCAGCATGAACAGGACATCTTATGTGGCCATGATGTGTCTCAATATTTGTGTCCATAGTTTAAAAACATCAATATTTTCTTTTTTGATTTTTGTTCCTGAGATGTGAACAAAGTAGATGTTTAGTTTTAGTAGAAAATTATTATTTACAGTCAGAGCACAAAAAAATGTTTTAGAAATTTAAAGATAAAACATTTAAAATTATAGTCATAGATTAAAAAAAAATAGTAAAACATCAATGTTGGGAGAAATTGAATTAAAAAAAAAAACATCTCTAAGGCATATTGGAAGCAAAGTATATGTGTCCAAATACTTTTGTCCACATATTGTATTTATTTCTCATTCCCTTTTCTTAAGATACAACAAGAAAATGCAGGAAATAATGTGCACAACCTTCAAAGACACACAAAAACCAAACTAAAAGGGTTCAGAATGTTTAAGTTACTATTTACTGTGACCCCTGACCCCATGACAAAAAGCAGCACTAACAATTAGAAACTGCTGAAGTTATCACTTTTGTGTTTCATGCTAGACTATTATTGTACATAAGTTGATACCACTGTTTTTATGTGTATAGTAGTCTATATATGTATGCAGACATTTTTCTTTTTTACTTTTCAAATTTTTTTTAATTTGATTTTTTTCTAGAGAAACAACTGCAAACAAATATAGAATTCCTTGTATATGTTTATGTATTTGGTATATTAAAACTGATTCTGATGTGTTGAATGAAAGCTGGTATAAAACATCAGTCAATTAATGCGATAAATCTTACGTACTTCTTACTTACTTACAATACTTTTGCCCATATAGTGTATGTATGCTCATTTCAACTCTGCAGAAACAGCAAAACAAAAGGTGGAGTAAGGTGTTTGCACAGTCCTGTAGGTCTGTCACTCAGCCAGAAATGACAGAGATGCTTGGTAAAGATGGTTTCAAACAAACAGTTGGTAACAAAGAGACAATGTCTAAGTCTAATAACTCCTCTAAACTCCTTACTGAGTTTTTGTTGCTTTATTCCTAGAAAATATGTCATTATAATCCACGTTGCTTTAGGCCCAGCGTCACTTCCTTTATTCGACCGGCCAGTTTAGCACAACAGCAGAATGATTAGAGTGAAAGATAATATTTGTGAAAAACAAAAGTCTTGTCTCTGTCTATGGCGTCACTGGTGAAAGTGATACCACAGTTTTTGAGTCATGTGTGTTAGTGTGTGTGTGTGTGTTGTCAGAATCCAGTCACAGCGCATGATTTCACCTCATTGTGGCTCACATCCGTTGTAGGAGGTGATATCAGAGGTGGTTTGTAGGAGCTCACAAACATACTGTTAAAGAGATCATCGTAACACGTCAATCTAATACGTCATCACATGTATAAGATGACGTTTTATAGGAACAGACTTGATTATTACAACAGCAAATGCAGGAAAGTTTGAGTCAAGTATTAACCCTTTAACTACCCCACCAAGAAAAACTTGATGAAAATGAAAATTTTGTTTGCATTTCTTATTCCCATGGGTGAGTCATTTTTTTTTTTTTTTTACCATACTTACTAATATCAACTCGGAAAATGTCAAAAATTATTTACTATGTTAATTCTTTCAACATATTTATGGTGTACTACCACTACATGTTTTTATATTTGCAGCAATAGATGAACAGAGATTTTGATTTTATAATAGGTAATCCATTATTTCATACTGGCTTTTGCAAATTTTTCTACCCTTGCTGTAAAAGCAACAAATTAACCATTTGGTTGATCATGTTTTTTAAAAAAATTATTGCATTCCTAATTTAAGTTTTTTGTGCTATTATATAATATAATTATGTTCAGGAAGGCCTCTTATACTATGATATGCCAAAAACGTATTCATATTTTTTTATGTTTTTACCAAAAAACAGTCCAAATGTCTAGTGATTTTCATCTTTCTTGGCTCAGTTAGGTTCAGATAAGGTCAGTACTCCACTTATTGAAATTTAGTGACTCAAAATGTGCCAAAGCATATGATCAAGCAAGCAGTTTAAGGATTAATTAAAGTCCAGGTTAGCGGTCACTATTTGTTCTGAATATTTTTCTTTCTTTTTTATTTATTTATTTTTTTTATTTTTCATCACTCGACAGCTGCTCGTGGTCCAAAGTGCAGAAAGCTTAAGATGTCTTTCTGGAATGAGTCACAGTCACAGCCCAAACATTAGCAGCTCCTCACCTCAGCTGTCCTAACACTTAATCCCAAAGCAAGCTGCCATAGTGATCGGAACCAGTCCAGACAAATTTAAGGTTTTGTGTGGCGGCTTGTTAAATTTGCCAGAGGTGGATGTTTCCTGTGGCGTGTGTCAAGCATACGACATTTGTTTATCGGTTTTACGTCGGTGTGTTTGATGAGTGACAGCGCGACAAGGGAACCTGGTAGACATCACTACACCTCTAGAAGACATTTCCTTGTACCATACAATGCTCATGTGTTAGATTAGGTCATTGTTGCATGCAAAAGCAAACATTATTTAGTGTTGTCATACAGCATTTGCAAAACAAACTACCGGGTAGAAGAATATTGCAGAAAGGTGATAACAAAAGCTCATTTCAAAGGATAACCGAAAGACCTCTGTGTTAAGCTTTTCGTTCAGTGAAGGATTAGTCGTCCATTCTCTTTGGAGTTAAGAGGTTTACTATTTGCTCTTGGCCAAGGTGCATCCTTAATAGCCTTTGAGATTACCACGCTGACATAAAGTGCATTTCTAGCCCATGTTGCTCTTGTAAAGTGTGTATATGCACATCCCACATGGATTTGGTATTCTGGACTAACCTGGAACAGGTTTGTGGTGAGCCCCTCATGTATTCAGGTACTACAGTGCCGAGAAATGGATGTTTTCCCCTTTTACTGCTTCCAATAATGGATTAATTTGGCTTTTTTTTTTTTTTTGGCAAGAATTCTTTATAAACTCTTTATTTTCAACATAAAAACAAAATTCTACTGAGTCATGCAAAATAATTAAAATATATATGATGTAAAATCAGCTTTAATGGGCTTTCTGGTGGATTTAGGCCAATATTAATAAGGGTTGCAATGTTTTTTTATGGAGACGTGAAGCTTTAATTTTAATCTCTTTGATTACTGCTGCTCAAAAGCGCTTTGGGTTCAATTAAAGCTGGAGGAGCTAAACATTCAGGTGAAAAAAAATACACTAATTTTAAAGTACATATCGTGCAGCTCTTTCTCTTTTGTCCAAATCAAAAGACTACTTTTAAAGATGCAGCCTGATGTCATTTAATGCTGCTTCCATTTCATGAAATATTATTTGATTAAAATGTCATATTATCATTATTTATTTGCTTTCCTGAACAGAAACATTATTTTTAGTGGTTGAATGTCATGCTTGATTAATTTGTGAGGTCTCAGAGAAGCCTCAAATTTAGTATGTAAGTGTAAATTTGGGTTGAAATTCCTCATTCTTGTTGGGAAAATGTTCGGAAAAGAGAGTTCAGAAAAATGAAAGTCTGTATTCACACATAAAGACCCAAATAACATCCAAAAGCATCCATTGATCTAAAATGTTGAATATCTGTTCACTGATCCTATGAATATATATAAATAATTGGTGTAAAATACAGTTATTTATCTTTTCATGGTCATCAAATATGACCCATTTGGATGTTTAGAGACTCTGAAATGCCCCTGGAAACAACATCATTTTGATTGATTCACCAGTAAAACCCATGGAGTTTGATCAGTGTGAGTGGATGAAGTCACTTGGTTAATGTTCAGTTAATTACACATTTTACTTTCACTTTTTCTTCAATTTCCTTGATTTTTTTTCATATAAAAATCCTCAACTTTAATTTAAGCTTTTATAAATGTCTTCATGGTCAGTGAAAATTAGACATAGGAAAATACCTGATTTTCACTGAAAAACCACAAGATACAGAGCATGATGTTAAAATAAATGGTGATAAAACACTTATGAAAGGTTAAATAGAGAAAAATTCATCTGAGAACTGCCATAAAAGTAGCACTGGGTCTTTATGAGTTAAAGCACCTCATGATAGTGGATGGTCTCCAAGACAACAGGAAAGATATTCTATGTTAGTATGACATAATTCTTCCCCGAACCACACACACACACACTCACACACACACACACACACACACACACACACACACACACACACACACTGTATTTTTGGACTATAAGTTGCACTTTTTTCATTGTTTGGTTGGTCCTGCGACTTATACTCAGGTGCAACTTATATGTATATATTAAAATATATAATTTCACATGTTCTTAAGTGTTCTTTCACACTAACTGACATTACCAAGAAGTAAACATTACCTACCACCAGAGGGTGCTCTAGGTTTGTGACAACTACCGGTATCTGCTACACCAGTTTGTTCTTCTTTGGTGGTTTCAATTCTTCTTCATTGGCATTGCAGCATTTTTTTCTGTGGTCCTCACCCAGAGGACTATTCACTGTTATAAAACCAACCCTCCCTCTACAAACGTATTTATTTTCAATGAAGGGAAAAAATAAGGATGGGGCGCAACATAATGGGAAACTTTATCTGGACATTGAAGTGTCAGACATTTGTTTTGACTTCATGGAGGTCACGGAACTGGAGCCACTATTTAGCTCTGCGGCTAATGACATAGCAATGCAATGCTACCAGCTGCAGACAGCCACGGCTCATCAGTTGTGCGGCAAACAAACACCCAAAAACTCCTCTAGGTCCCCACTGGTGCGATCCGTTCCCCACTGACGGCTCCTCCCTGGTTCCAGACACATGGGACTGGTTGACATCCCAGATATCGGGGACTCAATTAGCTGCACAGCTAACCAATGAGCCGAGGCTCTCTCTAGCAGCTATGACGCTAAGTTTATTTAGTTGATGAGTGAATGGTGATGCCCCAGTGTTCTACTGAATGACTGAGGAACTCTTTCATACATGTTGTTTATTATTTTTATCATGAGAAAATTATTTGAAATTGCTATTGGACTGTTGTTGTTCCAATGACATTGTGTTTTTTGTATCTGTGTTATGAGTCCATGGCATTTTCAATTACCCATTTGGGGATGAATAAAGACATCTATCTATCCATCCAAGCTGTACAGTTTAAGAGCTAACCGACTAACAAACATCAACAGCCCCCACCTGTCATTGCTCTAGCCCCATTAGCCTTTGCACGCTATCATTCCAGGGCTAACATTTACTGTATATGAATCGCAAGTATCATCAACACCAGATACAACTAGAT
>JAPTGZ010000007.1:33255748-33269624 GCA_029814645.1 Fowleria isostigma | reverse complement strand
AAAATAAAATAAAAAAAGCCGGGGTGGGACCTTTCTCCGTGTGCAGTTTGCATGTTCTCCTCATGTCTGTGTGGGTTTTCTCCAGCTACTCCGGTTTCCTCCCACCATCCAAAGACATGCAGTGATAGGTTAATTGGTTAATTTAAATTGTCCATAGATGTGAATGTAAGAGTGGTTGTTTGTCTATGTCAGCCCTGTGATGAACTGGTGACATATTCAGGGTCTACCCCGCCTTCACTCTTAAGTAGCTGGGATAGGCTTCAAGTGACCCCAGTGACCCTAGTGAGGATAAAGTGGGTTCAGAAAATGAATGAATGAATGATTGTTATATTAACCTTCTTATTTTGCTTTTTTTCAGTGCAAATCATGTATTTTCCTATATTTAATTCACTGATCATGTAGATGTTCATAAAATCTTAAATTTGTTGAAGATTATTATATCAGAAACAGAGAAAACTGAAGAAAAACAGACTTTTTCAGCAAAATCTATCATTAACTGAACATAAAACAACCGTCTCCATTCACTGTCATTGATCCACCTCTATAGGTTTTACTCGTGAATTAATGTTATAGAACAGGGGTGTCAAACTTTTTAAGTTCAACAGCCACATTTAGCCAAATTTAATCTGAAGTAGGCTGGACCAGTAAAATAATATCAGAATAATTTGTAAACAATGCCAACTCCAAACTTTCCTTGATGTTTTAGAGTGAAAAAAGTACAGTTTATGAAAATGTACATCTACAAACTATCCTGTAAAACAATGTGGATAACAAAATAAGTTCAATTTTAACAGTATTATGCTTCAGTTTTTTTATTTACACTTGTACATTACAATTTACAGATCACAGTGGCTCTACAAATACACAAAGTATTAAATAACAGACATAGTATGGTTAAAATGTACTTAAGATAGGTTGTTTCAGGTTGTTCATATTTGTTCAGGTTACCCTTTTTTTTTTGGAAATGATGGTTTGTTTCAGTATAAATACAGTACATTTATAGAGAAAAAATTTGAGTTGCCATTATTTGTTTATTTCTTTATTTATGACAGTATATATTACTGATCTAACCCACATGAGATTGAATTGGTCTGAATGTGTCCCCTGAACTAAAGTGATTGTTAATATCTTCAATATAATTTTTGCACTTCACAAATTCTGTTTGAGACCCTGTCGTAAAGGATGGCGGTGTTTCCATGGTAACTACAGAGCCTCTGAACATCCAAATGGGTCATATGTGATGACCATGAAAAGATGACAAACTGCATTTTACACCAAATATTTATATGTATTGATAGAATTAGTGGATCAACAGGTATTAAACAGATGCATTTGGTCATAGATGATGTTTGGGTCTTTATGGGTTAATATGGTTTTTTTTTTTATTATACAAACATTGCCTTTGGTTGTTTCTACCTTGTCTCGTCCTACTTTTTCTTTCCTCTCTCCTTTTTGTCCCTGGGTGCTGTCTGTCCCTCTCTTTTTGACCCGTTCATCCCCACCTCTGCCCGTGGACACTAACCTCTTTGCTCTTGTCTCTTACTCCACTGTAGGCCTCCCGAACCAGTTTACAGCACTGTGAACAAACTTTGTGACAAAGCACCCTCCCCCCGACACTATTCCCCAGTGGAGTGTGATAAAAGCCTCCTCCACTCCACTCCCCTCCCAAACTATCACTTAAGCCTGTTCCCTGACTTGGACTTCACCAGGTACTTTTCACCATCACTTTGGCCCCGCCCTCTGTGTTCCATCACCAGGCATGCTACCGTATACCGTACACGTTCACATCTTTTTTGTTCGCTTCTTCCTTTGAGTTGCCGCCTGACACGTCTTGGTCGCATTTCCTAAAACCTGCATGACCCCGCCCCTTCCTCTTCCTCTTCTTCTTCTGGAATTTCCCCTTGTGGGACCAATAAGGAATATCTTACCTTCTTAATCTTCTTCTTCACCTCATCCTACTCCTCCTCTTCTTCCTTTTTGTCTTCATTTTCTACTTCTCCTCTTCCTTCTTCTCCTTCCTCCTCCTCTTCCTCTCCCTCCTCCTCTTCTTCCTCCGCCTCCTGCTACTCTTCCTTCTTCTTCTCTTCTTCCTTCTCCTCCTTCTTCTACTCTTCCTCCCCTCCTTCTTCTCTTCCTTCTCTTCCTCCTCCTTCATACTCTTTCTCCTCTCTTTATCTTCTTCCTCTTCTCCTACTTCTTCTCTTCTTCCTCCTTTCTCTTCCTCTTCTCTTCCTCCTTCTACTTTTCCTTCTCATTCTTCTTCCTCCTTTTCTTCCCCTCACCTCCCTCTTCTTCTTCCTCTCCTCTTCTCCCCTCCTTCTTATTCTTCTCCCTCTTCTCGTGTCTTTTTCCTCCTCCTTCTTCTCCTTCTCCTTCTCCTCCTCCTCTCTTTTTCTTTTTTCTCTCCTCCTCCTATCCATCTTCTTCTTTTTCTCCTCCTTCTTCTTCTACTTTAACAGGAGCCTCCTAGCCTTATCTACTACCAACACATTTCCACTGTTATTCAAAGTTTGGCTCAAAAATGAGTCACCAGTTACAAAAGACGAATGCGTTGGAGTAAGGCAGGACATGTATGATTTCACAAAGCCAGACTTAGCTCTGTTATAGTACAGTGTATCTAAATGGTACATTTACTGTCATATTATAATGTATTTATTCCCCTGGGGTACATGATGCTTTCTTGCATGTTATTGTCGTGGGTGGCTTGGGCATGAATGTGACACTGACAGGCTGCTGCATGCTGATGTACTGATCCATACCTTTACTCACATCGTCCTCTCTAGTTTGACCTTTAACCTCTTCTGTAACTTGTACTGGTTTTCATACCGCCTCTCAGCATTTAGAAAAACAGTATATATGTCAGTTTAAGACATAATCAGATACTCTGCATCGAATTTTATGTGGGTTTTTTTCTGTTTAAAAAAAATTGGTACCTTCCACTGGAAAGTTTATAAAAATCTATAATACTGTTCTGAACATTAGGGCACCGTGTCTTTTCTGCTACCAGACTTGAAAAGCTGCACACCACATCATGACTTCTTTGTAATTTTCAGAATCTTAGTGCATTTGTGCCTTAAATTAAGATTTTTGATTGAGCAGAGGCCTTGTTCAGACCTGCTGTTAATATCTGTCATCACTCGTGTCTCCAGTGACCACTAGTGATTGAATGTCAATAATGCACACATTTGAAAAAACAAAAACAAAGCATACACCATTCTAGTATTTATGACCAAATTTTATTCACGGTGCAGCTCAAAAGTTCCCATCTCTATAAAATGTGTGTAAATCCAAACCACTACTGTTGATTAGAAAATGTAATTCTTAACCTTGTAAAACCCGACTCATTAAAAACTAGCCACAAAATTAAAATTTGGGTGGAGTGAAATGTTCAGTAGCTCTTTTAACATAATCCAAACAAAAAAAATTACAATATCATTTTTTTTTTTATTATATATTTTTTGTATTTTGTTTGATACATTGGGCGTTTTTGGCAACTTTTTGCTCACATTAACTGTAGACATAAAAATGCATTTTACCAGTAATATTTTGAAAATATAGAATGTTTCAGGTATTTTTTTCTTATACATAAAACCTTTTACAGCCCTTTTAGTTTTAAAGAATAGTGTTGATCTTGTTGATAGGATATAGGTCTCAGAACTTGGCATAACAAATATAATTCAAATGGTTTTATAAGGCTAAGTTGTAGCATTAAAGCAACACCGTACTTTAGATTTATTGACACAAGTACTTTGGATTTATTAGTAGGTTATCATTGCAATTGACTGCAACATTGTTTTACATTTAAATAACCATATTTCATGGAACAAGTTGCATAACATCTTTAATTCCAACAAATTCCAACATTTTATTTCTTAGAGTCAAGTTGAAAGTCAAAAACTACAGCTTAAAAATGCTGAAAAACACTTGATTCAAGTAGGATTTTAACCAGAATGAGCATTTTGAAAAGTGAGCTGATTACTGAATGAAAGACTTTTTTTTTTTTCTTTTTTTGGTCTGTTCTTTCTTGTTGAGCCAGACACTCTTGGTTTGAGGCCCTTTACCCTGGAAGCTCAAATCATTCTCCACTTCATTTTATTCTCTAATGAATACAAGTAAAATTGAAGTGTAAGTGCATATTTCCAACCACTGACCCAATATACAGTGAATCACGTCTGTGGGACCGTGGGTGTCCAGAGGTGCACTGACAGGTGATGAAAAAAGGAGCCGGTATTGACAGCACTAAAATTACTTACTGAGTTATTCAGTAGCAGACTGGAGCACTTGGAAAAACCCAACTGAGCGTAAAAAGAAATGTGTTAAATTAGATGAGAATTAGAAATTTGACAAGTACATTTCAAGACGTGTTTTCTTTGGTAATAGACATTTTTTTATTTTTTTGCTTTGGTAATGTAGCGTCACATGTACTCATGCTCGTCATGAGTTTTTTTTGCATTTAGTTTTTTTGCATTTAGTTTTTTATTCTAACACTTTCTCTTTCACTGTGGTACTTAAAGTTTCTTCTGAATAAAAGCTGTTTTGTACATGGAATTTATTATTATTATTGGAAAATTTTATGTAAATATATCTTACTTGATCATATCATTCATTTCTTGTTTTTAACCCATAAAGACCCAGTGCTGTTTTTTCTGTCTACTTTCTTAAGTGATTTATCACCATTTTTTATAATATTATCCTCTGTATTTTATATTTTATCAGAATATATCAGGTATTTTCTTCTATTTAATGTACTGATCATGTAGATGTTCATAAAAGCTCAGATTAAAGTTGAGGGTAATTATATAAAAAAAAAGTGAAAACTGAGGCCCTGTTTACATGAGAACGTTTGCAGGTAAAAACGACTAAATATTTTATCGGAAGTGCCTTTCGTTGACAGGATTTTTTTGCGTTTTTGGTGCTTGAAAACGCATAAAACTGGAACCACCTTCCAGAGTGGAGAATTTGAATACGCTATGCTGTAACGTTTCCGTCGACACTGCCCAAGACGCAAAACTTTCCTCGGATCTACTCACGTCACCTTTACGCCACATACATGCACAGATAAGAGAAGAAGGGAGATTCTACACATGCGCACAGACATGGTAGTGTTGAGTGATAGTGTATCACAGCACCACCTAGCCGCCTGGCATGCATACCCAATCGAATCCCACACGCTTTTGCATCACCGTATTCACACAGATTTTCTACCAAAAACACTCGTCTAAACATGGAATAAAAATGAAGACGCGAAGCCACTTTTGCATCTTCTGTTCAGACCATCATCATATAAACGTAGCCTGATTAAAAAGGGACTTTTTCAGTAAAACATACAGTATCATTAAGTAAACATAAACAAAGTTTGTCCATCTACTGTCATTGATCCAACTCCATGGGTTTTACTGGTGGATCATTGTTATAGAAGATAATAATGTTTCCACAGTAACTACAGAGCCTCTGAACATCCAAGTGGGTCATATCTGATGACCATGAAAAGATGAATAACTGTTTTTTAAATCAATTATTTACATAGATTGATAGAATTGATGGATCAGAAGTTCTTGTATATTCATAGATTTTGTTTGCCGGTGGTTGTCTGGGTCTTCATGGGTTAAAGATGTCAGTAAAGATTGCTGTCTGCTGATATCTAACAAAGACTAAACAGGCATGTTATATAATGTGTCCTTTACTGCAGTAGATATGCTGTGGGGTGGGAAAGGCATTTATAGTTGGAGGTCTTCCACCAATATGAAGCTATTAAAGGTAATTTTACATATTTATTGTTATCAGGATCCTCACATTCATTCAACCAAAACATCAATTTTCTGCTTAGAAAGCAACTATAGATTGTTTATCTTGTACATTTTATAAGTGAAAAATGTCAAGTTTTTAAAGTATTAGGCAGTAACTCTACCTACAAACTACACAGTCCTGTTTGACAGTGACTAATTGTTTTTTTTTTGTCAGGCTAAATAATATAAAAACCAAGGGACCTGCATGTTGTAACACTTGTATAAACTGCCAAGAAGTGTGTTTTTGAGCTAAGCAGATAAAACCTATCATTCCACACCTGCAGATTGACTCACTACTCCCTCTAGTGGTCACATAAACCCACTGCTTTGTTATGTGAATAAATTCAATTCATACACTACCTCTGTAATCCAACACACTGGTGTCTTTGGCAGAATTGTCAGTGCTTTTTATTCTACACTGTTCTAGTTAACTCTAAGGTTAATTTTAAATCTATTTTTTTATTTTTGAAAGTAGAAATACTACTTTTAATGCCTCTAATACAATTAATGTAAAATACAGAATTCATATTTTTCAGTAATTACAATACACTCTACACTATTTGAGAAATATTACTTTTAACTTTTTACTTTAAATTAGCATTTTAGTCTTAGGCTAAGTACAGGCTGTAGTAAATGTGGCCCAAATCAGATTTTTTTGCCCATATGTGACCTGTATCCAATCTGTTAAAGACAGTTTGAACAGCACAAATCCAATCCAGAACACTTTCATATGTGGTCCTAAATCTGATACATATCTGTTATTTTGCAATGCGTCTTCGGTCTGAACGATTAGGTCGTATTTATCTGAACTTTACATCATTGAAATGTGATAAATGTCAGAGTTTTGGACCGGTGGAAAAAACTTACTTATGTAAACACAGTGTGTGCCTGCGTGGTCGCGTATTATGTCAGGACCTCTTTAGCGCATGTGGGTCACTTCAGGGTCACGTTCAGTTCATAATCAAAACTGATAGAAGTCGCATTTACTGTGTAATATGAACAAGCAGACAAAAAAATGGGATTTCACCAAAAAATCCAAATTCTGTATAAAGACCTGTTATCTGAACATAGCCTGAATCAGTGAGATATTTTTAACTATTCACTATACTTGTGTGTGAACATGTCTGTCTCACGAATACCAAAATGAAACAATATTTTCAATATTTATAACTTATTTTCCTCTATTATTCATGTTTACAGCATCTTCTGGTCCATCAGCATTTTCTGTTGATTGTTGACTGTACTCAGAAACACAACAGAAGCACAACATTCCCAAATACTGCAGCAGTTTTTTTTAATAATCAGCAGTGATTGTTTATCCAAACACAATGTGCTCGGTGTGATATACAGTCTCTTATGCCCTTTATGAGGAGGGTTTCTTCTTCTTCCCTGCAGCAGCTTTCTGCAAAGTCTTATCTATTTTTAACTTTTCTGACAAAATGTCACTTCAGTCTGTAGGGGATCAAAACTGCATGACTGCATGATCAAATGAAGTGTTTTGGTCATGAAAGTTGCCAAGATGGTAGGTTGAAATCTGTTATCTCAACTCTGTTGAAAATGCCTAAATCTATGTTACTGAGTAGACAGGCTGTTGGTTATAAAGATTAGTCTGGACAAGGTTAGAATCCACAGACAGATATGTTTTAACAGAAAAGTTAATAAAAATAGACATAAATTAGCTTCTTTGTTGATGTATTCTAACATGAAGCACAGATTTTGTAGTTTTAAAGTTTTGTCTTTTCATTAGTTTTGTTTTTTAATTACTTACAGAGCATCAGTATTTTTATTTAATGGTTTGACTGGTGTTTTTTTAGATTTTCAGTTATTATAATTAAACTGCTTCTTTGTAGAAGCTAAAAATTTAGAGTTAAAGAATGCATGACATTAAAAATGATTTTCAATTAAAACTCCCTTATTTTACATTTTTTTCCCATTTACCTAAAACCATTAACATCAAGGGAGAAAAAGCAAACAGATTTTCCTGCACTTCTATACATTTTAGATTATGTTTGTATTGTGTGTTGTAGTTTTTATTCAGAAAACTGTTGAAAACTGTCTTCTGTATTTTTTTTTTTTTTTAATCTTTCTCTTTACAAAAAACTTTGGCAGGTTTTTGTTTTTCATTAACTATAATAAAACCCAATCTGAGGCCACCTTGGATTCCTTTTAGGAACTATTTAAAACATCTGTCAAATTATTTTTATATGCTTTCATTTCATTAGAGCTGTAAATTTCACAAGTAATGGCAAAATATCCACATTTTTTAAGTACTTTAAAAACGTCTGGTCTGGTCACATTACAGGGAGGGCGGGGCTTATTGTTAATTGCTGGTCATTACATCCTCGGCTCTTTCTTATCTTTGTTGGTATGTGCTTGTTGTTGTTGACCATGTTGGTATGTATCACTTTCATTACCATTGCTGGTATGTAATTGTTGAAATATATTCCATTATAAGTTATGCAGAGTGTCAATTAGATAGTTACTCTGTGTAATGTACAATGTTTTTTCTAATATGTTACTGTCTGTTATTTTCATTATTAGGACTCTGGAGAGATGTAACTTGATCATTAAGGAGGAAAATGTAATGTGTTATGTTATATAAATGGAGGTAGGATTTAGGATTTAGGTGGAGGTAGGATTTAAGAAGTTTTCTTCTTCCCACTCCTTTCTGAGCAATACTTATTGAATTTATTTTGTTATTACTAGTGTACATAGAAATTGCTATATTGTCTCAATCACATCTATTTATTATAATGTATTTGGTCTGCTATTTAGTTCCTTGTATACATATAAGTCCTGTTTTTTTCTTCTACTTGAAAGAAAGAAAGAAAGAAAGAAAGAAAGAAAGAAAGAAAGAAAGAAAGAAAGAAAGAAAGAAAGAAAGAAAGAAAGAGTCCACTTTGCTGGTCTGTCAAGCTCCTGTAATGCATAAAATCACCAGCAGGTGGCAGCACACCGCAAAGATAGAGCATTTCATTGTGTTATATCTCCAGATAGGGTGGTGTGCGGCTGTTATGTTACCTGTCAACAAGTATGGTATCATAGTACAGTGTAGAAATTAATAGACACAGCATTAATGGATGATTACTGCTGTTAAACTTTACATAGTTCTGATATTTAAGGAATAAAATCTTGAAGATGGGTCTTTTTACCTTAAAGGAGACTCTGTGTATTAACCCATACAGACACAAACATCCATCAGTGACCAAAATCAACCCCTGACCTAAACTGTTTAATACCTGTTGATCCACTAACCCAATCAGTCCATGTAAATAATTGGTGTAAAATGCAGTTATTCATCTTTTCATGGTCATCAGATATGACCCATTTAGACATTCATAGGCTCCATAGCTACCATGGAAACACTGTCATTTTCGACAACATTGATTCACCAGTAAAACCCATGGAGTTGAATCAATGACAGTGGTTAGAGATGCTTGTTTTGTGTCCGGCTAGTGATATATTTTACTGTAAAAGTCAACTTTTCTTCCCTTTTCTATGTTTATGATATATTAGCCCTCAACTTTAATTTAAGCTTTTATGAACATCTACATTATCAATAAATTAAACATAAGAAAATACCTGATTTTTACTTAAAAATACAAAATGCAGAGCAAAAATATAAAAATAAATGTTGATAAATTACTTAGGAAAGGTTAAAAATAGAGAACAATTCATTTAGGAACTGCCATATAAGTAGCACTGGGTCCTTATGGGTTAAAGTGTCAGAGTTATTGTATTGTCCACACACTTTTGACACAACATTGATGAGAAATCTCAGCACTGGCAAAAACACCCTGCATAAGCAAATATGAACTTCACATTAACTATTCAACATCATATTTGACTGCAGACAATATTCACAGGTGCCACAAGATAAGATCCACAAAATAATATTTGCAGGATTGACTCAGGAGATTTAAGTAAAGTTGAAACTGAGTCAGAAGCAGGTGTTCAGTGTTATTGCAATAGAAATAGATGATATAAGAATGATGAAAAATGATGACTCAAGCCCTATTTTAAAGCTGATGTCTCAGTAAATGACATTTGTATAGATACAGCTCTGAAAAAGGGATCATTGGTTTAATTTATATGAGTGTGTTTGGGCAAAATAAACATTTTTCCAATAACATTTCCCTACAGATTAACAATGACCAAAATTGTATATGATAGCATTTGTTTGCAGAAAATCACAACTGTTTGTCGGTCTAATATGCATCATGTTCATCTCTTTTTTATCAACAAAAGGCTATTTTCCACCTTAAACCATAAAAGCCTAAACATCCACCATTGACCAAAATCATCTAGTGTTATAAATGGTTTAATCTGTGTTGATCCACTAATACATGTAAATAATTGGTGCAAAATACAACTATTCATCTTTTTATGGTCATCAGATATGACCCATTTGGACATTCAGAGATCCATAGTTACCGCGGAAACACCGTCATCTTCTACAACATTGATTCACCAGTAAAACCCAAGGAGTTGGATCAGTGACAGTGGATGGATACACTTTATGTTCAGTTATTAATAGATTTTGCTTAAAAAAGTCACTTTTTCTTCGGTTTTCTCTATTTTTTTTATATAATAACCCTCAACATTACTCTGAGCTGTAATGAACATGTACATGATCACTGAATTACATATAGGAAAATACATGATTTATATTTTTTTTTAAAAACTCAAATAAAGAGGATAATATCACAATGAATGGTGATAAATCACTTAAGAAAAGTTATGTATAGAGGAAAAAATAATTTCAGAACTGACATAAATGTCACACTGGGTACTTATGGTTAAGATTTTAGTGATCAATATTGTCAAAATAAGCCTCATTTTAGTCTTTTTGTGGTGTAAAAATGCACAATGGTTCAGGAATTTCCATCTACCTCTTACTCTGATGTTTTTATATACAAGGCCTCATTCTCAAATTCTGAAGCTGTCTTATTTTAGCGCTATATTTGTGTAATCAAACATGCCTAAATGAGAACAAGACACCGAGACACAGAGCAAAAGCCAGTGTGTTTTCATGTGGGAGCATGTGACGAGTTTCCTTTTCCGTCAGAACCGAATTTGGGACAAGTGATCCTAAGTAGAGCACCATCCCCCTGTGGAGCTTCTCCAGTCTTTGAGCTGTGTTGCCCGAGTAGAGCATCACTGAGGCTTTTGTCGTCGTGCCGTGCGGTTGTTGTCGTCGTGCACCTCTCTGACCTCCGTCTCCTGAGCTGAAGATGCTGAGACCCACCGACTCCCCCGAGCTGATGTACTATCTCAACTGTCTGTACAGGGAGCCGAGGAAGGTGGTGCTCCACAAAGGCTCCACGGGCCTGGGCTTCAACATCGTGGGCGGCGAGGATGGAGAGGGTATCTTTGTTTCCTTCATCCTGGCTGGAGGGCCCGCCGACCTGAGCGGAGAGCTGAGACGGGGAGACCAGATCTTATCGGTGAGTCTGGATGAGACACAAAAAGGAGTCAAATAAATCATATAGTCGCAGAAAAAAAATTATTAGACCACTATGTTTTCTTCAATTTCTTGTTCTTTTTAATGCCTGATACAACTAAAGGTACATTTGTTTGGACAAATATAATGATGACAAGAAAAAGAGCTCATAAGAGTTTAATTTAAAAGCTGATATCCATCCATTTTCTATGGTTTTCTTGATAATAACCAAAATCACATAACTTACATCAATATCTATGGTACTGTACTGAAAAACAGTGTTTTTAGACATTCCATGTTTTCTTTTCTGTCTGTTTCAGTCAGAGGAGTTAGTACTTGCTTTCATAACCATTGTTTCTGATGACTTTTGGTGGTCTAACAACTGTAACTTCATAACCCAAGCCAAACTGAACAACAATAAACACAACTATGTACAAAACAATCCATGGTCCACAGTTAACCAGCTTCCTGTTTCATGGAGTTTCTCCCTCAAATATCTGATGAGTGTCAGGACACATTTCATGCTGTCAGATATCTTCTATAAGGTTAGATTAATATTATGTGATTTGTATTTCTAGACTCAGCTCCTTCAATGTCTAATATCATTCCTAATTATTTAGACCAGTGAACTCCTACTAAAAATACCCCAAATCCTTAACACTTTTCACACATTCTCACACATACCAATATAGATTTTTATTCAAATACCTGTGTAATCAAAATAAAGTAACCCCTGGTTGTTGACCAGAATATAAAAAGCTAAAATTTAGATCATTTGACTTGTTGAGGACCATGTGAAACCCTGATATTAGGAAAGCAATCAACAAAACAGTATACCTTCCCTTTCATAGCATCTATCATATGAGTTGATAAAAGCCTCGGGTTAGATCATGTAACATACAGCAGCTAGTTAACATGTATTTGAATTATATATTTTGCTCCTGGAATGTGGAAAGAA
The DNA here is from genome assembly GCA_029814645.1 of Fowleria isostigma. Lineage (NCBI taxonomy): Eukaryota > Metazoa > Chordata > Actinopteri > Kurtiformes > Apogonidae > Fowleria > Fowleria isostigma. Next base: position 33,257,437 of record JAPTGZ010000007.1, on the reverse strand, counting down.
TGAGTAACCATGCTTTGCATACTTTTGATGGTCTAGTAATTTTTTCCGCAACTCAATAATAGGTTGAGAAATCAGCTGTATTTTATTTTTGCAGAAAATAACACCAATCGGATTTTAAATGTTTAAATGACCCTACTTACATGGTGGCTAAAATAATAACTGCACGAAACATGGCTCTAAATTGTAAAGAAATACTATATAACTCCTGAAAAACTTAATAAATTCACCCCTTAACATCCCCAATACCTGTACAAAATGTGGTATACTTTATCACTGTATTTGGAAATGTGAACATATGCAGGAATTTTGGAGAAAGATAATTAACACAATCTCCAATATTGTAGACTCAGCAATCCCAATGTGCCCAGAGATCTGTATTGTAGGTTTTATTCCAGAAATGTCAGCAAAGCGTTATAGGTAGACCCTGGAAAAGTGTTGATTGTCCATTGTTGAATTCATGGATTGCAGAACTGTCATCTTGCATAGCTATTGAAAGGCTCTCATACACAATTAAATTAAATACTCACATATTCCACAAGATATAGAATTAATTTCTCAAATTTTTAGAATCAAGGCCTGATATCTCATCATCTTAGGACGGAGTTGATAAAGTGAGAGTACTTTTTTCTCTTTTTTGTATCAGACATGCGGAAATGGATGTTGACAAGCACTCAAGTCACTATTAGATATATATCCTATGTCATTTATTATTTTGTCACTTACTTTTATTGTTGTTTCAGATTTCAGAGGTGGTCCGGGGGGGGGGTGTCTTAAATGAAATGAAATAACAGCATTATAGTCACATCAGAGGTCAGAAAATGTAGTAACAACTAGCAAATTCTCCCAAAAATACTACCTAAAGGATCAAAAAGACAAATTAAATTCTATATTTGATTTTCAAGTCATTTTCTTTTGTTAAATACAACCAGCTAAAATATTACAAAAATAGTTTTACAGCATAAACTCTTATTTATTTTATGCTTTGTTTATGTTCTGAATTAATTCCTCATCTTGTGGGAAGTATTATGACGAGGTGCTTATCTTTATATAAATTAAATTTGTCTTATTACAATATCCTTAATGTTCTGTTTTCCAGCTTTAGATGAACAAGACATGAATTAGGTGTTAAAGTTAATTTCAGGCCTATTGAAAGTATGAATTTATCTTGTCTTGTCTGAAACTCCAGATTTCCAAGGTCACTGTTGAGCTATCGTCGGCCCCTTCCACACTTAATAATCTCAGCTTTCCAGAACACGCCCTGCAGTGTTTCAGCGCAGCATTCATGCAGTTTGACAAATATGAGAAGCTGCGAACAGACGGGTGACGTTTAGAGTAAAACCCTGATGGGAGTGGACACTTTCAGCATGGATTTGTTGATGAGTGGGGAAGATTTTTAACCAACATGGTTACATGGTGCTTCCCACTTCAGATTAGCAGCATAACACCGGATATACACACACAAAAACAGCAATACAATAACTAGAAGACAAGAAACAGAAGTGTAAAATTGCAGTTGCATATTGGAAAGCACTAGTAGACACAACAACTAGCAAAGCAGTAATAATATAGTAGTAATAATAAGATCTCATAACAATATTATATAATACATAATAATAAATAATGGTAAATGGTCGGTACTTATATAGCGCTTTTCTGCACATTAATGGTGCCCAAAGCGCTTTACAATAC
>JAPTGZ010000007.1:33168691-33179499 GCA_029814645.1 Fowleria isostigma | reverse complement strand
TTTTTTGTTTGCAATAACAAAAAAAAAATTACTACCTGACAAAATTGAAAAAAACGGACCATAAAAGCCCTTTTTTTAATTTTTTGAGACCGGATGTTGTCATTTTCAAGGAAACAGGGCTACCAAGACTGCCAGTGCACTAGTGACTCTGTAGCCCAGCATAGAATGACTCTGGAACCCTACTCAGGTATGATTTTAGACATGGTGACAAAAGGCCTGTCATCTGCAGAAATTTGTGCTTGCTTAACACACGAAAGTGGGGGTGGAAAGGATTTTCTGACAGAAATGTGAGGCTATTTTGCTCCAAAAATGGCTTAAGCTCGAGGGGAGTTGGAAGACAGTGTATTGCTCCATGTTCATTTATCCCGTCCACATCCACACTCTGCGTAATTCGTTCTTGCATCTGCGCTGTTTCCTTGAAAATGAAAACTTCTGGTTTCAGTAAAGGAAAAAAACGGCCTGTTTTTGGTCCGTTTTTTCATTTCTGTCAGGTAATTTATTTTTTATTAGAAAGAGAAAACAAAAATCAATCAGTTTTTTTTAAATTTGGTTTATCTGTTTTGACACTAATGAAAGAAAAACACCTTGAAATTCAATTTTCATTCTTCTACTTGAAAACAAAATTCCAATTACCAAAAGATATACGGATCAAGAATAAATGATAAAACAGATAAATTTACTTGAGAATTGAAGAATTTCTAGGGGCTAACAACAATTCTGCTATCATTATTATTATTGTATAAGAATAATTGCAAGAGGGGATCACATATTTCTTTTCCAGTGCTTTGACCATTTTTCTGAAGCCCTTGTTGCTCACTGTATTTATTGCACACATGTTTGGCATAAAACGACACTGCGTTTGGTAGTGTCTTTGGGAGGTAGATGGATACAGTGTTGTCTGGTGCAGGGTACACTCACTTCTGATTTCGGCAGCTTAATGAAGCCTTAACCATGTGTTTGCCCCCTGGTGGTGGGTGACTACTGGTTGAGGAAAGTGTTTGATTTTATATGCAGCATAGCCCGTATTTTAAATGTAAATATTGCAGAAATCAGGTTAATTCAACCAAAATTGCAGCCAAAATTGTGATCAGGATTAAAATTCAATTAATTGTGCTGCCCTAGGAAGAACTGTAACTACTCTTCTCTGTCCTATTTCAGAGGCCAGAGAGGCTTGGCTGAGAGTCAGAAGAAAGAGCTTGCCCAGACTCCGGTCCTCATCTCCTGCGCTGATCAGTGAAAACTCTGCTGCTGTGATAAGACGCCACAACATGGACACTGGCAGCGGAGCTTTACTCTCCTCAGCTGAAAGGAGACTTGATCAGGAAGCTTTGGACAGACTCCACCTTCCCCCCTTTTGTGGTGAATTTGCTTGAGCCAGGGTTCACGGCGGGGGAACGAGACGACTCTCCTCTTCCTCCTCCTCCTCCTCCTCTTCCCTGCTCCTCGCTATCTCAGTGTTTTCCCCCCAAAGCCTTCCTTTGGTAAGAGGGAGGATGCCTTTCTGAACTCCTCCCGTCCCCCTTAGATGCTCCGTTAGGGCCTGTGGAAGAACCACGCTGTCCCCCCAGTGCATGGCTTCCCTTATAGAGATGGTTGTCATGGGTTTATTGTACACCTTTTGTCAAATAGAGGCCATTTTTATGGTCAAGTCTTGCAATTAAAATACATAGCATTTTAGGTAAGGAGAGAACCTGACACAGCATTCGTTTTCTAGAAGAACACAGCTTTCTGTCACCTTTTTACCTCACACGCCTACTGAAGAGTCTCCCTCCCCCTCCTCCTCCGATAGAATACCTCTGTATTTGAACAGCTCTTACCCCTTCCATTCCTTCCAGCTTCAACCCAAAATGACTTTAACCAGGGTAAATGATCATGATGGATAGACTTCCATTACCTTGCTTAGTGTTTCCCTGTGGTACACCCATGTGGTGTACCCCAACTACAATGAAATCATGGTTGACTAGAGTATTTGATATGTATGCTAAGTTGATGCTACTGTAAAACAGTATGTGGTAGCTACAAATAATCATTTTAGACTGAATGTGTAAGAGTAGACTTGTGCATACCCTTGCATCTGTGCTATGGTTGACTTTTAGCTGAGGCTGTTTCCCTTGTTTATCCTCAAGTAGTCGTCCCTGTCAGGTTTTATGAGAAGATAGCATAAAAAACACTTCCTACAACAGGGAAGTTGTGTGAAAGTGATTCAGATATAGCCTTAACCCTCCCACCTAGACCCCTTTTTGCCACCACAACGCCCTCAACCAGCTTCTTGCTAAATGCCATCACAGTCCTGTACGCGTTTATTTGAATAGTGAAATGCAGTTTTTGTCAATACTTGATCTTTTTTGCAGTTTGCGTAGCAATTAGAACGGTTATTAATTCCTTGTGTGCGACTTGTTTTAATGGGGTAGGTGTTTTTTTTTTTTTGTTTTATTATGATGATTACATAAACTGCACTAATTTGTAGCTGAAGTTTGAGTTGCTCTTGGTAGAGTGATAAAATGCCTTGTCTCCTCCTGTCACAGTGTCCATTTGCCATAGTGGGACAATAGCACTCTAGGACCTGCCACAAGCTCTGTTAAATTTGAGAATTTGGCAGAATCACATTTACGAAACGTCTTCTACAAATCTCATCAAATGAGACTGAATTGAAGAAGCGTAACATGAAAATGAAATGTACTGTTGTTTTTTTTCTTGGTTTTTATTTTTGTTTCTTGATTTCAGCGGGTCAGAATCTAGCAAACTGAGATGAAATCAGAGTGAATGGAGACAAGGTATTTGATGATATTCTCCCCGTCATGTGTTTCCTATCGGCCTTTTTGAGATTTTATTGCCAAGTAATGGTCTACTCAGAGGTTACTTTATAGATGTTTTGATTTTTAGAAGTATTTATGTGTAGATGATTTTATTAATCCTCGGTCAGAATCATTCCACCTCCGCGCCTCTGTCTCGACCACACTTCTGTTTATTGTGTGTTTGCTGTTCTGATGAGTAAAGAAGGATGCAGTTCAGGTTTTTTCAGGACTGAGAGGAGCTGAGAGCTACATAAACTCCCCACCTGCACCTCATACTTACTATCCTCCTGTTTCTCTGTGGAGACCAATACTTAATTTATCACATTTTATATCGCCTATATCACCTTTTCCAGCTTTTTTTTTTTTTCTTCCTGTTTTTGATTTTTGGTCTGTGTTTATGAGTCCTCTTATTAACTTTAAAGGTTTTTCCTGAGGTCAAGTTTACTGGATTAAGACTGTTGACAAAAGAGATCAAGCTCATAGACGATGAATGCATCTAAGCTTACCTGCTAAGCAAAAAGGCACTGAGATAAAATGCACCGTCTTGTCCTCTCAACTCTGGCGGTGCAGCGTTGACTGCATCCTGGTAATGTTAAGGTGTGCTTTTGGACACTTAAAAGACAAGACTGATAAACACAGTGAGAAATGCATGGGTTTTAGAGAACCTGTGTTTTATGTAATAGAGTATTTTTTTCTAAACCAAGGCATTGTTACATGGAAAAAAAAATGTTTTGCTTGTACACCCTTGCGTGCAAATAGTGCAGCACATGCAACAGATAGATTCCTCCCCAAATTTGTCCTTAAAAGATAACAAACTTAACTGCAAAATTTCCCAGTAAAGCTGAAGGGAACCACAGTATGCTTTATGATAATCCTAATAATATACGGTATATTTATATTTTTTCAGATAAGAGAGAAAGTTACATTAAGGACACTGTCATCCACACAGTAATCTGTATAGTTCTTCCACTGGTTTACATCAGTGTAGGTCTTTGTAAAGACAAAGGAATTGTCTTCCCCCAAAATAGATATATTTGCTTATAGCAAGTGAGTTTATTGACATTTGCCAAAGAAAAGGGAAAGGTATATTCAAATGGAAATCCTGTTTAATAATAATTTAAAAAAAAGAAAGCTAGCATGACAGTTGCACTGCATTTTCTAGGTGTATAAATCTTCAGGTAACAATATCAGCACAATTCATCCTGTGTATCTAATGGGATTTCCTTGGTGTTTGAACCCAGAGTTGGAATGATGTGCAACAAAAGGGCACCGCTTAATGCCTCTTTTAATATACAGTATTTGCACCTTATGACCCAAACCAAAATAATCATAATCTTTGAAAAAAAAAAAAAATTATAGAATTTATACCCAATCTATGGAAGTTATGCATTTTAATGACTATATGCTAGAATCCAGTCAATAACAAATCCACACATCTACAAAACAGCCATAATACTGTCATTTCCCCATCCCCTCACTTTTTCTATCTAGAAATGCTTCTATAAAGTTTGAAATTCCTATATTAGTTACCTAAATGACTATAATACCCTTTTGTGCTAGTACTGTCTTCTTGAATGTAATCATTTTGTACCTGTATTTTTCTAATTCAGTCTTGATTGTACTGTATGTATGCTATGATGGTATACTGTTCCTTAGGTGCATAGTTCGTTACAACCAGTTCTCATAAGAAGATAGCTGCTGCACTGCGAACTCAATGGAAATATGAGGAGGTTTTAAGTCCAAAGGACTTCCTGTACTTTGTGAGCATCCATTAGACTGAAAGTGAAGAGAGTCTTGCTTTTTGAGTGGTGGGACAATAGCTTCCCCTGGTTTTGCTTTTTGTTTTTCCTTTTTTTTCTTTGCAGTAAAAGTGAAAGTCTGTTCAGGTTAAGGAGGACAGTTAAACAGGGACACTCCTGCAATCAGACAGAACAATTGAATGCTTGAGTTTGAACTTATTTATTACTGTTCCTTTTTATAGGTGTAGACGAATAAAAAGATATACACAACTGAATATGCATCCATTTATACATGAACATGTATAAGATTATCTACCCTTTACTGGAATGTAGATCATGGCTTCTGTTGATTTTATTTTATTTTTTTCTGTGAAGAAGAGGTTCTGCTTGATCTTACGAGTCTCTTTCCTCTGATAGTTTGTACAACCTGTGCTTACTCTAATTTATGTTCATGAAAATCACCATGACAGATGTGTTTTTGATTGTTATAGCCCAGTTGTTAAATGCAGCCTTGCCTTACTGGAACCCCTGCTTAGTGAGGGATCCCTCAGCCACCTTACCCACCCGACCTACCCCATCCCACCAACTCCTGTGTCATAACACTGTTTGCTGATGCAACTATTATTCCTTTTACACTTTCTGCTGACGCGACTATTACTTCTTGAACACCTATTAAAATAACATCTATTACACCTCTGCATTTGTGTGAAAACATCTTATTGCACTGATTTTTTAAAATCTCACACTCATTTGTAAACAAGATACACTTACAGTTTTACTGGAAATGGGTCACCATATTTTTCAAGTATAAAGAACAGCTGTTGTTGATTTATCTAAAAAGAAAAAAAAATTAACTAAAAAAATCCTACGATAGTCGTAAAAAATTATATTAACTCATATGGACCCATATGTGATATTTGTGTCAGTTCTAAAATATTTTTTCTTTATATTTAATCATTCTTAAGTGATTTATCACCATTTATTGTGATGGTATCCTCTTTAGTTTGAGTTTTTTCAGTGGAAAGATTTTTCTATATTTAATTTACTAATCTTTTAGATGTTCATAAAAGCTCTGAGTAAAGCTGAAGATTATTATACCAAAATTGGAGAAAACTGGAGAAAAAAAATGACTTTTTTTTTTTTTTTTTTTAGCAAAATCTCTCATTAACTGAACATAAACCCAATGTCTTCGTCCACTGTCATTGATCCAACTCCATGGGTTTTATTGGTGAGTCAATGTTGTCGAAGATGACGGTCGTCACGGTAACTATGCAGCCTCTGAATGTCCAAATGGGCCATATCTGATGACCATGAAAAGATGACGAACTGCATTTTACACCATTTACATGCATTAATGGATCAGCAGTGATTAAACAGTTGGTCAGTGGTGGATGTTTGGGTCTTTGTGAGTTAAATATGTTTAAATCCAAAGGACTTATTTATTTGATACTTATATTGTATTATATTGCAATACAAACATGTTACGCCTTTATTACAGTTGTTCAACCTGTTCCCATAATAGTTTATCACATTTAGGCTTTTTGAACCATATGCTTAATTTTCAGTACATTTATTAAACCACTGATATTCAACAGGGACACACTTGTTTACAAAGAATCACATCTTTAATATTTTTGTAAGACTATGCCAACACAAAATACTGTACAAAAAGTACAAAATATGAAGACATGGCTCATTCAGTGTTAAAATATATAGAAATATAAAAATGTTACAACATACAATGAATGCAGTTTAAGTAAATTCCATTAATAAAATAAAAATGAATACAGTTGAAATGTATTAAGCACTGCTGTCAATATTTAATGGTAAGATCTTATCTACTTGCTTAAATACAGGTGAGCGTAAAAATGATAAAGGGATAGAGTTGATTTACACCGAGAAAAAAAATCCCTATATTTTGGCATAGTATTCATCTTTTAAGAGGGCAAACATGTATGTATATTTACAAAATAAGGTTGACCAGACAAATGATTGTGTCTGTACTGAACTATAAGCTGACGTACATTTTTAATATTACTGAATAATTTATTGATTTCCATTTTTCACATAGTTACAGCTGTTATTTGGTGTTGGAAGGTCCAGTGCAGACCTTTTATAATCATATTCACAACCTAGTAACTGTAAAATGTAGACTAGGTGAATTAAAATCAATACTTTGTTACTTAGTTTACAGTAGGTGAGCTCACTTTAATCCAATAAGACTTAAACTGCTGCAAGCTAAGAAAAGCATCTGATCTAAAATGTTTCATGACATCTGAACTACTAATCCACCAATACATGGAAATAATAGATGTAAAATGCAGGTTTCTCTTTTCATCATCATCAGATATGACACATTTGGATGTTAAGATCTCCATAGTGAACATGGAAACACCATCATATTCTGCAACACATATTCACCAGTAAAACCCATGTAGTTTGATAAATTACAGGGGTTGTAGACACTTATTTTTATGTTCAGTTAATGGTATATTTTGCTGAAAAAATAACTTTTTTCTTCAAGGTTTCTGTTTTGATATAATCTTTGAACTTAATTTAACTTTATTTACAGATATAGGAAAATACCTGATTTTCAGTTAAAGTGTAAAGTGCAGAAGATAATATTCTAATAAATTGTGATAAATTACTTGGGTTAAAGGTTAACTATAAAGAAAAAAATAATTTAGAGTCTGTCACAAAATAGTTGTAAGACTATTAGTGTTGACCTTCCAATCTAATCTGTCTGTTTTTGTTATAAATCTGACAGTTTTTTAAAAAGTTGTCTCTGAATAAATACATTTATCAATATTTTTAACTTTAAGGTTTGTAGATTTTGAGCTTATGCAATCCATGTACAGTACTAATTATACAGACATGTACAATGCATAATACTGATCATGTGCATCTCGTGTACACACATAGTTTGCAGTTAACACTATAGATAGGGAAATTTACATAAGAAAATATGCATAGAGAAATAGTCATAGAGAAATATACAGAGACATTAGCTGTAAACATTATGTGTACATAATATACATAATACATAAGTATATACAGAAAAAACAAACAAACACTAATATACAACCCTAGGAGCCCGAAAGGGAGTGAGGAGAAGCAAAACTAATTTAACCTGACCCCTAGTTTCACGACTTAAACATGTATGGTAACAATTTAATCATGGGAATAAGCTGTACCCATGCATTAGTACACCAAAACTAACTTTAACACAGTGGACAGAACACAAATGTACCCAATCAGGAAAAATTAATACCAACAATAAAACACAACAGCACCTAAAGGAAGTTTTAAAATATAATTTTATCTTTTAAATAATGTCAATAAAGGAAGTTAAAAAAAAAGTAAATGAAAGCAAAGAACAAAACACACTCATAAAAAGAAAGTAACAAAGAAAATTAAAAAAAAACAAAACACCATGACCTTAAAGTCCCTTCATCCTCATATTGTTTTAAAACTATTTTCTTTACATCCAAATTTAAACTGCTGTGTGCGGTTGGAGCGTTGCTTTAAAATGAGCCCTAATAATTGTAATGAATTTATTTATTTATTTTGCGACAACTCCAGCGCCCTTGCGGCTGTCTTTCGGTCACGTGATTTGCTATCACATGACACCGCCCTATACAAGCTACTATTAGCTTGTTGCTAGCACTCCTAAAATGGCAGCGTTTTTACAATGGAGAAAATTTGTCTTCTTCGATAAAGACACGGTGAAAGATCCTGTGGACAATGGGAAAAACTTTCTTCTTCCACATGGGATATCGGCGTGTGACTCCGGCCGTGGGCATATTGTTCTGGGAGATATCCTTTAACAGTGGTTCAGTTAGCTCTGGTATGTTATGCTATTGACAGCTGATATTGTGCTGCAACGACTCAGCAAATGTCTACAGGAGCCTCAAATTGGATGGTTAAGAGGCACTTTGGTACATAAGCATAACAAGTGAATGTCTATCGTTAAATTAAAGCTGTTTAATGGACACTGGGAGTTAGCCACACATGCTATAATCCGATCTCTGTTACTTTATAATTGTGTTAAAAACTGTTAGCAAATATCAACCCTTATGGACCAACGATTAAGTGTTAAAGATGGTTTTATTTAGGTGTTATTCTGGTCTTAGTTTGTGTACCCAGTTGTTTAGTGGGTTCTAAAGATAGTAATGATGTGGGTTGTGTGTGTGTGTTCTTGCAAGTAAACAAGCAGCACAGAAGTTTGACAGACTTTTCAGATTTTTGTATCTGTAATAAATAATGTTTATGCACATTTTTATATACATGCAACATCTCTTGGAAGTTATCCACCCATACATGATTGATCCCCAAGCCTTAGTTGTATAAATGGGTTTTCACATAATCTTATTTTCCCAGTTTGCACGTGAAATGTAAGATCTAGTGTTTCATTCAGCACCCATATATATTTGTTTATTTTTTTAACCCATAAAGACCCAGAGCTACTTTTGCGGCAGTTCCCAAATGATTTTTTTTTTTGGTCTATATTTAACCATCCTTAAGTGATTTATCTCCATTTATTGTAATGTTATCTTCTTTACTTTGCCTTTTTTTTTTTCCAGTAAAAATAAAAATTTTTTTGGTATTTAATTCACTGATCATGTAAATTTTCTTATAAGCTCTGAGTACAGTTGAGGGCTATTGTATCAGAAAGAATAAAAACTAAAGAAAATGTGACTTTTTTGCTGAAGATATAAATAACTGAGCATAAAACCAGTGTGTCCATCCACTGCCATTGATCCAAGTCCATGGGTTTTACTGGTGAATCAATGTTGTAGAAGATGACGGTGTTTTCATGGTAACTATGGTGCCTCTGAATGTCCAAATGGGTCATATCTGATAACCATAAAAAGATTTAAAAAAAACTTGTATTTTACACCAATTATTTACATGGATTAATAAAATTTGTGGATCAACTGGTATATACATGTCAGATCAGTCGATGGTTTTGGTTGACAGTGCCTGTTTGGGTCTTTATGGGTTAATTCACTAAATGTATCTAATGTCGAACAGTTCCTCACATGAAACTTTCTGAATGCAACAGGCTGCGACATAATTTAGAAACAGAAAAGTTTGTCTTAAAGGACTCCCAAACAGTTATCTATCAGCTGCAACTGACATATTAAGTGTATCTTTTTTTTTTTTTTCCACCCAACATGTTTATAGTCCTCTGACTAGCCAGCAGCGAAGCTACAGGTCATAGGTCGTAGGTACAAGTGCTGATTGAACATGATTGTCCTTAATCCCCATCATATTACATATGGATGGCAAGATCTGGCTCATGACACGTTCTCTCCAGTTAACGTCTTTTCAAGCCTACAAGTTGCGGGTAACACACCTCTACCAGCTGAAACAACATAGCATCCTTGTATCAGTGGGTCAGGATGAACATGGAATAAACCCTCTAGTAAGTGCACGCAGTTCTCCAGAGGACTATTTAATATGTCAGTGATTTTACTGCACCACCTACTGAAACTGTCCTTTTTTTTAAAAGGTTAAAGTTTGGAATCTAGACAAGAGAGACAGTGGGAATCCTCTCTGCACAAGGATTTTCCCTGCTATCCCTGGCAACAAACCAACTGAAGTGTCATGTCTCAGTGTACATGAGAATCTCAACTTCATGGCTATTGGTGAGGTACATGATTCATTGATATTTCCTTTATGCTCACTGGTCATGTTCCTGAACAGATGTTGCGGTTTTCAACAGGTTTTACAGATGGCAGTGTGGTTTTGACAAAGGGCGACATCACAAGGGATCGTCACAGTAAAACTCTGACTCTGCATGAAGGAACCAGCCCAGTTACTGGCCTCGCCTTCCGCCAAATGGCCAAAGTCACAAATCTGTTTGTCGCCACCCTGGAGAAAGTTCATGTAAGTCTACCGGTGCAGTGGGTAATTCTGTGCTAAATCACCAGAAGACTGCTGACTTATCATCTCAGATTTGCCTCATTATTTTTTGTTTTAATGTCCTTGTAACTAATAATTACTGTGCAATTTTTTAGACAAATATCCCCACTAGTTTTGGAGATATTAAACCTACAAAAAGGGGGGACTGATCAACTTTGTTTTCTGGTAGTCTTTGTCAGATTTTTGCTCTAAGCAACAAGCTTTTTTCCTTTTTTTTTAGGGGCCTATATATGAGAAAATATAATTTTTGCCACAGATATAATCTGTTTTCCTGATAGTACTTTAACATTTCTTATATATTAAAAAGGATCAGACATCTGATGTCATTAAAACTGGAGATATAGAG
>JAPTGZ010000007.1:33115067-33125481 GCA_029814645.1 Fowleria isostigma | reverse complement strand
TCCAGGTGTGTGGAAGAAGGAAACATCTAAAACATGCAGGACACCGGCCCTCGAGGACTGGATTTGGACACCCCTGCGCTATAAATAGAAACCAATCTCAAATCCATCTGCTTTTTCACCCAGATTAAACCAACGCCATCGAGTTGGTTTTCTCTACTGATGCCAACACAACCTCTGAAGTGCTTGAATCAGTTTCCGTGACGACCTACAAACTCCATGTTTTTCAAAGCCTCATAAGCTGCTAAATGTCATAGAAAAGGTTTGTGCGTTTAGTGTTGTCACTGTTCTTTTACCTCGACGGGCCGTTCGGTTCAGATTCTCACCCAGCTCTTTGGGTCCATTCGTTCCCGTGGCGACATCGGTCTTTTGGATCAGGACTGTGGATCACCTGTGTGCTTCTTTTATGTGTGTGTGTGTGTATGCGCGTGTGTATGTGTGTGTGTGTGCAACACCTGAGAGCATTTGACAGGGGGAACTAAAGAAAAAAGTCAGGAATGGAAGATGAAAACAATGTTGTGTTTCTAAACTGTTAATAAAAATCTTTTTTTAAGTTTGGTTCTATTTGTAATTAATAGTGTGTCCAACGTGAGAGGAAAAACATCACCCAGTAGTCATCGAAAATAAATCCACAATCCACAAAGTCTGTATTTTAACTCATAAAGACCTGGTGCTACTCTTTTGTTTTAGTACCCAAATGAATTTTTCTTCCCCATTTAATTTTTTTTCAAGTTATCACCATTTATCATTATGTAATTTTTCCATTTTGCATTTTTTCACTGAAGGTCCGGTATTTTCCATATTCACTTTACTGATGGTGTACTTTAATCATGCTGATAGTGTACCAGAAACAGAAAAAACTGAAGAAAAAAGTGACTTTTAGTCAAATGTATCATTTACTGAACATAAACCATGTGTCTCCATTTATGATGACAAACTATTTTACACCAATTATTGACATGGATTGATTGGATTAATGGATTAACGGGTTTTAAACAGTTTATATCAGTAGATGTTTTGGTTGGAGATGGATGTTTGGGCTTTGAGTTACTTTTACACCTTAACTAAGATTTCTTGACATTTATTGCAATATTAGCCTATTTTTTTTCTAATTTTTCAGTTAAAGTCATGTTTTCCTATATTAAATTCACTGATGAAGATGGTCATAAAGGTTCAGAGTAAATTCAGAGTTTATATCAAAACAAAAATAAACAAGTGAGTGTAAAAAGATGTAGATAAAAACAAGTAATCGATGTTGTAAAACAGTGGTTTTCAAACTTTTTACAGTGGAGTACCTCCTGACATATTTTTAACCACGTACCCCCAACTCTCACTTGAGCATTTTTGAGAAAAATGAGGCAAAACTTGTTCCTGTGCCAAAGGTGTCTGTCTATATTTACAAAACTTTGTAAACAAACATATTTAACTTTAACATATTAAAAATGACATCTTTTTAAAAAATTTGTGCTAAACATAAACTGAAAAGTGTCCTCTTATTGCCAAGAAGAACAAATTAAATGGACATGAACGAATAAATGAAACTTCATCAACAGAAAATAATGACTTCTCAAATAAACTTGTCTGGAATAATAGAAAATATGAATGTTCTTAAAATGTCACCAAAGCTTAAACAAGATGACAGACAATATAAAAATACTGAAATGAAATAAGGTCAGGAGTGTCAGTTTTATTACCCTATATGAATGCATTTGTTGTGTTTTATATTTCAGCACTAATTCTTATTTACTTTTTATGGAGGAGGATTAGGAAAAAGTATAAAAATTAAGGTCCAACATGGATGTTTTTCTTATTATTCTGGGAAAAAAGTCAGAATTCTGATAATTTCCCAGAACAATTATTTTTAAGAAAAAAATCAATTCTGAATTTTGTCTCAGATTTCTCAGAACTAAACTGGACCTTAATTCCTTTTTTTTTTTTCCCCAGTGGCCCTAATCTTCTTCTGTAATTTTATATTCAGTACATGGTGACTTATTTAATGTATTTTTCCCCCAAAATTTCACATACCCCACTTTGAGAACCCATTGTAGAAGGTGATGGTGTTTCCACGGTAACTATGGAGCCTGTGAATGTCTAAATGGGTCATATCGGATGACCATGAAAAGATGAAAAGCTTTATTTTACCCCAATTATTGACATGTATTGATAGGATTTTTGGATCAACAGGTATTAAACAATTTAGATCAGTCGATGGTTTGTGCCACCAGTGGCTGTTTGGGTCTCTATGGGTTAAATATTATCTTCCTAAAATAATTACCTAATTCAGAAGTGTCTAACTCATTTTAGTTCAGGGTCCACATTCAGCCTAATATAATCTCAAGTGGGATTAGTAAAATAACTAAAGCCTATAAATCTTAAGAGATCCACATTTTGTCTTTTAGTGCAAAAAAAAAGTATAATTAAATTATAAGAACATTTATATTTCAGTGAAAGTCAGGTATTTTCCATATTCAGTTTTCAGATTATGTACTTTAATCATCATGCTGAGATTACATTTGAGGGTCATTATACCAAAAACAGAGAAAAGTGAAGAAATCCAGAGATCCAACTCCATGGGTTTTACTGATGAACCAATGTTGTAGAAGATGACAGTGTTTCCACGGTAACTATGGAACCTCTGAATGTCCAAATGGGTCATATCTGAGGACCATGAAAAGATGAATAACTGCATTTTACACCAATTATTGACATGTATTGATAGAATTAGTGGATCAACAGCGCTTCAACAGTTTAGATCAGTCGATGGTGTATATTTGGGTATATTTATGGGTTAACACATTTATTACAAAAGCAATTGTAGCTCAGAAAAATGAACACACCAGAAATGAACAAAAAAAAAACCCCACACACATTGAAACTTTGACACAAATGTTTATGTATTTTTTAAAAAGTCAATTTAAAAAGTACAGTTTTAAAGCTTTATGCACACTATAGCTTATAAGAGGAGCCCTTTAATTCACCATAAAGCCTGTTTGGTCATAAACCCTTTTAGATTAATAGCAATTAAAAACAAAATGCAAACCTTTAATAGATATAAAATTGGAAACCAAACCCAATCACCCTGCGTAGATAACACACATGATAGCAGCCCTCAATTCATTTACCATCTTCTAATTTAGAAAGTGACAAGTTTAGAGCGGTATGCGTGGGTGAGAGTTAACCATGTCATCAGAACCAGTTTGTCTTTGTTTTCATTACTTTTTACATTGTAGATTTAATATCAAAACTATGAAAAACCACATGGAATTGTGGAATAGTGGTGGAATTTTGATCTGCATTTAACCTTCCTAAGATTTATCATTATTTATTGTAGTTTTACCCTCTTCATTTTGCACTTTTCATTAAAAATGTCACATTTTCCTGTATCTAATTTACCAATCATGATTATGTTCAAGGTTATTATATGAAAAAAGTGACTTTTACACCAATTATACATAAAAAAAATAAGCATCTACATTCACTGTTATTTATCAGATTATATGTGTTTTACTGGCGAATCACTGTTGTAAAAGATGACTGCGTTTCCTTGTCGACTACGGAGCCTCTCAACGTCCAAACAGGTCATATCTGATGCTGGAAAAAGCCGAGAAACTGCATTTTAACTGAATTATTTCAACGTAGCAACAGGATTAGTGATCAAATATTATTAAACATTTTATTTCAGTAGATGCTTTTCGTTACCAGAGGCTGTTTAGGTCTTTTAGGCTTAATCTACAAAGCAGAAAATAATAAAATAATGAGAATAAACACACATGCTGCTGTATGTTTATGTTAATATTCTTTTTTAGATATTTGGAGGTTTTTACTGAATGGAGGAATTCCAATTAAGGCGTAGGAATATGATATGTTTCAACTACATTCTTACAGTTAATTCTGTCGTTCAATAGAAAACCAGACACCAGCGATACAGCGCATGGGGAAAAATGAAATAAAAACGACAAATACAACTACTTTTAAAGGCCCAGTGTGTTAGACTTACATGAATATAGGAGAATATATTCACCGAAATGAAATATTCCGTTCAGAATTATATTCATTTTAGGGTATAGCCACCTAAATATATATGAATTGTTGGATTTTGCTACCTTTAAATGAATTTATATAATGCAATACATACACACCCTTTGCTCTTTTTTTGGCTTTGTATGACAAGTAGCGTTCAGATGAAGGTTACCTACAAAAGTGTGTGACCTTTCACATTTTTCAGTCCAAAGCAGTTGAAAAATGCCCACGCTTCACTAATATAAGAACAAAAGTAGCTCTGAAATGTACGAAGTATCAGTGGATGTGTATTATTAAGGACATGGACAAATGATATGAAAAAAACAGGAAATGCAACAAAGACTGTCACAATAAATGTAGGTGATAATGGTGCCTTTGACATTTTTTTTTCCTGCATTGATTAACAATAATGATAATTTTTTTAATGGCCTTTTCTCAGAAATGTACACAAACAGTAAAAGTAAAAAGTATTTTGATATTTCTACTGTAAAAATAAAACTGAAGGTCAAATCATCTGTGAGTTTGGCACCTTTCCTCCATCTTTTGTGTTTTATTTTGCCTCATTCACACTTGTAAGAATCTTTCCATTTCCATTTATCTATTTTTCATTTATTTCTGTTTTCTATGTTATTGTTTCATCCATGTAGACTAACATTTCTCTTGATGTTGAGGTGTGAAATTTTGTAAAATTAAAAAAAAAAAAAAAAAAAAATTGACATTCTTCATTGAATGCGTCAAAAATGGGACTGTTGATAAAATTAATGCAAAGATATTAATGTAAAAAGCGAAGGAAGTAAAAGTAAAGTATTTTTTTTCTATACAGTGCTCAGCATAAATGAGTCCACTCCCTTTGAAAAGTAAGATTTTAATCAATATCTCAATGACCATACGCACAGTGTCAAAAAATCTGGACCAAAGTGAGTTTTCTAGAACATTTCCTAAACTGTTAACGTGATATTTTGTATAGTGTCCAATAGAAAATGTTGATTCTCAAATAAAACTAAAGCTTTTGTGACAAATCTTGTTGGGGGTGAACTCATTTATACTGAGCACTGTACATATTTCAACTTTACTTTCCCCTTCTGTCTGCAGATCATGAGGACTAAGTGGTGCAATCTACAATTTCCCCACTAGATGTCACTAAAAATCACACTGGACCTTTAAACCCTATGACAGACTTTGACATCAGCAGTTTTTTGATGTAGAAATATCACAATAATCTTTATAAGAAGGTGATTGAGGGGATTAAAGATGTCAAACAAGTCCACAAGTGACATCAACCACTTTTTTTTCCACATTTCCACTTGATAAACAAAAGATCAGTGGGAACAGTCTTTGTTGAAATAAGGGCAGAAAAAATAATAAATGTGAATGAAGTTCTTTACTGTATACATAAACAGGACGTGAACATCCTTCCATTTTGACCCTGCGTCATTCCTGTCTGTATAGGATTGTCTTATTGACACAGATATTTGCGTAATGTATGTGATAAATGATAAAGGCCACTAGAACAACGCAGATTAATCCGATGATGCCTGCTATGATTGAAACAGCCACCACGGTGCCGTCTGTATGAACCGGGTAATAACCTGGTGAGAGAAGAGAAACAGCGAACGATCAGACCATGTAACACAGAGGTGTCAAACATAAGGCCCGTGGGCCAAAACCGGGCTGCTCAAGGTTCCAATCCAGCCTGTGGGAGGAATTCATGACATGTAAAAATTTACCTGAAAATATTAACAATCAAGGGTGTCGAAATCATTTTAGTTCAGACCTCAAGTGGATCAGATCAGTAAAATATTATAATTACCTACAAATGATGACAACTTCAAATTTGTCTCTTTTATTGAACAACCTGAAATGTCTTAAGTGAGAATTCTCAGTGAGAATTTAGCTTTGAGTCCTAAATGTTTAAAAATCCAACCCAGTACAAAGTACCACTGGAATGAAATAATCAATGTTATTACCAGTTTTGGGAGTAACACAACACAACTCAACTGAATTACAATAACAGATTACTTTTAGCTGTAAGACATTATTAAAATCAGTTTTCAGTAATGTTTTACTCACTGCATGTTCAAGTACTTACAACACACTTTTCAATCATAATTTCATTGCTCAAAAAACAAAAACAAACAAACAAAAAAAAATACAGTAAGATTGTGACACCTTAACGAATCAGAAATGTGTCGACAAAGTTCTATTAACTGTTTGTGTTCAGCCAATGGGTGAAGATGGCAGAAGACACATGGATGTATGCTCATTAACCCTAACCCTGCTTCACAGAAGCTAATTAGCATGATCCCTGTGATCAGCTATGACAAGGTAAGCTAACGTTTCTGTGACTAGTTAGAATTCTTTATCGATTACAGATTCATCTACCGGTGTCCTCGGTGCCGCGCCCCTTGTTTGAACATGTAAAATGTCAAAAATAATGTACGTGTTTCTGCCGGGATTCAAAAATCATAGAACGTAGTGTTACTTACAGAGCTGTCCGTTGCGCTCTACTGTGCTATGATGAGATTCTGTATCTCAAAAGTAATAAAGGAGTTATGTAACGTCTTACAATTCTGAGCCAGTAACATTGTAAGGTAAGGAATTAATTTTAAATAACAGTAACAAGTAATCTGTAATGTATTACAGTTTAGAAGTAACTTGCCCAACACTGGTTATTACCACTTCTCTATTCGTTTTCATATTAGCTGGGTTTCCATTACCCTCAGAAATGCACAAAATGTAAATTGTGCAATAGGAAACTGGGAATGGAAACAGAAAACACAAAAACTGTCAAAGATCGCAAAAACATTTTACATCCTCATGAGGCGGTTTTTGAGACGGTTCAATAGAGAAGTATTGGGCCAAAGTTTAATGGATACACATGTGCATTTTCACTAGTCACAGGCAAGACAGGTCCAGTACCACGAGAGGTTCAATAATGTAACAGTTCATTAAATGTTACCCGGGTCATTCGGAAATTCTGGACCCCCCCGCGAGAACTATGACATATCATGAGGCCAGTAGATGGGACTTTCTTAGAATCGCACACCAGAGGCAAAACACTCTTCAATGGAAACACATACAAGTATACTTTGTTGAAATTGTAGAAATATTGCTTTCATTTTCTGGAAAACTGTTATGGAAACCCAGCTCCTGTTATGGCTGGTCGGTGTATACTTTTTCTATCTCGTCATCTTGATTGTCAGGTTGTCAACTTCCTGTACATACACAACTATACATTTAAAGGAACTCCATCCTGATCAGATGACTGTCACAACCATTGCCTTTTTCTGTAATCAGACACTAAACTCCCTCCAGCTCAAATGTTTGTCCAGTATGGAACATATAGTATGTAAGTAACTTAAGTCAGACACTTTACAGTAATTTCATACTTTTTTTTTTTGGCTCCACAGATAATAACAAAAGCATTGATTGATTGGTAAGTCAGAGGTGTTTTCATCCTAACATCTTTTTTGCATGAATGTCAGACAGAACATATGTATCTGTTTCCTTTCTCACACCCATCTTGTTGCGTACAGAGGCTGTCACATCTGGACATATGGAGAACGACTGGAGTGTCAGTTTTCGAAACATGAGGTAGTTGAAAAATTAGCAAACCCAACACTCCCCCAAGGACCCACAACAATGCAACCATCAACAGACCACTGAGCAGGACGTGATTCTTGATCTTGTGTGGATTTCACAGACTTCATAACTAAACGTCACATGACCCATGTCATCAATATCCAGTATAGGGAGGGTCACTTTTGAAAGGTATTCCATTAGATTACAGAATACATGCTTAAAAACTGTAATCTGTACTGTAATCCCTTATATTGCTGTGTCTGAGAATCATAAACAAATACTTGGATTACTTTCACATTGTCTTGAATTTTAACTCCATATGAATGTAGTAAACCACACTATGTTAACTCCATTGTTAACAGAATGATAGAGCTGGATAAATGTGTTAGGTCTAAGCCTCATAAACACATGTGAACATGTGATGTATTAGTACAACCCAGAGGAACTAACTGGTGTTTTGTCTGGTTATAGAAAAAAAAAAAAAGTCCTAATATTCAAACATTCACATCTGTATTCTTCTTGTTGTACTCCATGGTAATATTGCGTTCTCCTTTCTCATCCTCTTTAAGGTGAAGTACTGCTTGTATTTCCAGGTATGCCCTGGTTCTGATCCGCCAGTTCTGCCTCCACCTCTGACTCCGCCTCCATTATCTTGACCTGGACTTGATGGACTGACTCGTTCCCACAACTTGCACTCAACACTAATCATCAGAATTATTCGTGTTGTATATTGTATCAAGGAATTATGGGAAATGCATGGGAAACTGAATTTATGAAATGATAGAAAATAACGGAAAGTAATCCATAAATTTCTAAAAATGTAACTGTATTCTGATTACCATGTATTAAAAATGTAATGCAACACAGTTACTCATATTTTGTATTCTAAATACGTAAACCCATTACATGTATTCCGTTACTCCCCAACACTGTCAATTTCTAATGTCCAAGGACTTACTTGACTTGTATCAGAGACCATGTACTTTAAATTTGACTCCTCAATGTAACTTTGGACATGAAATATGAATACCAAGAGGTCAAAACTGAAGCTGTTGGGAGTGACAAAAGACTCATGTCATATGTCAGCATCAAACTCCATTCTGGTCTCCTTTCTCCATGGGACATGTGCAATAGTGTTAATGAGATATGTACAATAGTGTTAAAGGGTCATGTATAGTGTAATTATGTGAGTAAGGTAGGGATATAAAGAGATTAAGAGTAATGTGCAATATTTTTATGTGCAATAGTTGCAATGGGAAATGTGCAAAATAATAATGTGTAATAGTGACAGAGGGGTATATGCATTTAACAGTGAAATAGTGATAGAGGGATATGTGTAATAGCAACAATGGGATACTTATAATATAATCCTGTCCAAATCTTGATCAGTTCCTGCTAGGTGGCTTGCCTTGGTTCCCCTATTTTTGTCTGTATGCACTATGTGTTGCTGCTTGTTTTTCTTTTTGCATGTCTTACTTCAGTTATGCTACTATGTTATCTGTAAGGGTTTTTTTTTTTTACCTGCCAGTGGGACTTCAGATGTGAATTAGCCACATGGCTATAATCTATTGTATCTATGTGTAAATGTTCATTCATATAAAGTGTCCCATTTTAAAAATAAATAAATCAAATCAAATTCTTTTCATTAAGAGCTGTATCTAGTGGAGAAAACAACAACAGTTCCGCTAGCTTTTATCACTTTGTCACTTCCACCAACTCTAAAAGCTGTTTCTTAATGGTTCTCATCTATCTGGTCACTTTCTGAAGCTTTGGTCAAAAGTCTCAAAGTGTTAGTTTTCCTGACCATTGGAAACCCGTACAGTGACTCACTATTCCCTCTAGGAGGCACATAAATCCAGTAGTCTAATATGTCTAATGTCTAATAAGTCTAATAACACCTGACAGAACTTCTAGGCCGGCAGTCATTTACGCTCCCCTGATGGATACTTGGCTTCATAGAAGGGAGAGTATGAATACAAAAAAGCAAACAGAACTGGAGACGGCAGTGTACCCAAACCAGCACATGACCTCCAGTGTGCTCATAACCTAGAAGGAACAATTAATAACTTAAAGCTTAAGTCCTCTGTCCTGACACCAAAAATTGACCTGCAATCTGTGTCGTCATGCCCTCAGGTCACAATTTGATCAAGTCAACCAAACTACACCAACGTCAGAGAAGCTGTATCTGTTTCTAATGTGTAAAAGCGTATTGAGATTCAATCCATCTAAAAACAAAGGTATGTGAAATGTGACAGGGGGAATGTGACAAAACCTTGGCAAAGCCAAACCAACGCCCAGTGAGAATGAACCTGACTCAGTTCAGAGATACACTTGGACTCATTAATGCTCTGGAAGCCCTTCCACATTGACCTCAAGTTTATTACGCAAGAAAAAGAGTCTGAGCCAAATCGAGTTTGAAAAACAAAGATTCAGCTATGTTGAGATGCTGCCCCTCTTACTTCTTGTTCTTAGCGGTTGTTGACACCCATATGTGAAGGGGCCCTTGTCCAAGTTGTAACCTCAACCCTAGTAACTAGAGGTGCAACGAAATAGTCAATTCACGACCTGACACGAAATATGATACAGGGCTCATAATACAACACGATATGAAACAAAGATTAAGGAAAATCACCTGATGAAGATAATAAATTTGGTGAAAAACTATTTGACTGTGAGGACAGTGTGACTGTAGGTGTGTTTGTTCTACATATTATAAAGAAAAAATGAAAACACATTTTAATTTACCAATCTCACTGGTTCCTTTTTGATTATTTCTTAAACATAAATGACAGTGTCATGTTAACTTTTGTCTTAG
>JAPTGZ010000007.1:32972784-32987267 GCA_029814645.1 Fowleria isostigma | reverse complement strand
AAATGAGTAATTAAATGATTTTTTTTTTGATGGTTAAAGGTTCATTTATTCATTGTTGACCATTTATTTAATTTATTTTTTTTATCAGTGAAAGAGGGCACTTTTCAGTTTATATTTTGCACACAAAATTTACATATAAAGATTTTTTTTTTTTAATTTTTGATATATTAAAGTTAAATATGTGTTGTTATTTCTTACAAAGTTTTTTTACAAAGCTTTGTTGTTTTTACAGAGTTGAAATAAGTATGCATATTTATTTCTCATTTTATTTAGTTGAGATACAACAAGAAAATACAGGAAATATGTGTACAGCCTTAAGAGACACACAAAAAAATGAACTAAGTGGGTTGTAAAGGTCACCATTTAGTGTGACCCCTGACCCCATGACAAGAAGTAGCACAAACAATTAGAAACATAATAACAATACGTGTTGATTGAAACCTGATATAAAACATCAGAAAATGAATGCAATAAATCTCATATTGTCTGAACAAAAAGGTTAAAGGGACATCACAGTAAATACTATCACATTGAGTTATAGATGCTGTTTTTACCCTGAAACTTTAGTTTTTCCTTCTGGACATACTTTCCATATATCCAGATTGGATCTTAATATACAGACTGACAAATGCATATGTATGTGGTCGTTAGAACTTTACTAAACCAACAAACCTAATATTGTACGTTTGCACAGTACTGTACATATAATTTAATTTAAATTTTTCCTAGTTGGTGGTTACTCTTGTTAATCATATTGTATACAATGCTGCTGGAATTGTTTTTTTTTCACGCTCTCAGTACAAATTGATTGTATTTACTTTTTAACATGAGACGCATTATGCTTCTTTCAGTACATTTACAATATAACGGCATTGATTAATCGTTCACAGTGGGCTTTAAAGCATTGATTAGAGGAAAATCACAGCAACAGTAAATGGATATGTCACACCGGTTTGATCGATGTTTTGCTTTTGTAGCTCAGATTTAATCCCACTTTTTAAAAAATGCTTTTCATTTAGAAACATTTTACAAGACAGGAACATAAAAGTGAGGTCTAGGAATGACATTTATAACGTTAAACATGCATTCAACATCAACCGTTACTAATTAGTACTGTCACTGTAAAGTCTGTCCTTTTCCCCCACCTCCACCTGGAGCTGCAGGGTGAAACTCATGCATTCCATCAGGCTCATATTTCGTACCATAGAAATGAAAAAGGCCCATTGTGGGTGGCTCCTTCTGTAGCCAACATTTTGCTATGGCTTTTTTAACTGATGTCAACAGGACCTTTAGGATGTAAACATTGTTTGGGAAGCAACCAAAATACAATACTGTAAAAGAGCAGCTGATGTTAAAGCTCAGTGGTTTTGATATGACGTCGGTTACCTCCAACCACAAGGGTTGAATGAGTGGGAACAATCAAAAGATGCACCCGTGATCTGCTGTAGCCTTGCCACACTCTCTCTCCAACACTGCAGAAACTATGGAAGAGAATTAAGGCCACTGAAAAAACAAAACGATTAACGTCCAATATATATTTTTAAATTATCATTCATAAAAAAAAATCATGAGGAATTATTACTAAATGGGACTACATCTATTCGCTTTTTGTTTTTTATGTCTAAATAAAAGTTATAATTCAATGCTGTTTCTTACATAAGAGGATTAGGGCCATTGGAAGAAAAACAAAAATTACGATCCAATTTTTTTATTAATATTCTAGGAAAACAAAATCAGAATTCTGAGATTAAAGTCAGAATTCTGAGAAAACGTTAGAATTCTTAGAAAAAGTCAGAATTCTGAAGTGAAAGTCAGAATTCTGAGAAAAAATTTAAAATTCTGAGGAAAAAGTCAGAATTCTGGATTAAAGTCATAATTCTGAGAATAAAGTCAGAATTCCGTGATTAAACTCAGAATTCTGACTAATCTCAGAATTCTGACTTTTTTTTCCTCAGAATATTAATAAAAAAATTGGACCGTAATTTTTTTTTTTTTCTTCCAATGGCCCTAATCCTCTTCTGTAAGAAATAGCATTGAATTATAACTTTTATTTAGACATTAAAAAAAAAAAAGTGAATAGATGTAGTCCCATTTAGTAATAATTCCTCATGATACTGTGATAAAGCGATTTCACATTCCCCCATTGACAGTCTCCTCAGTACTATTGTCCACCTAATATTTCCCATGTTATCATCGCAGCCACAAGTTTCTTCCTCTCATTCCATCACCACTGCTAAGCTGGAATAATGGATTTGTGTGCATCATATCCGTGGTTGACAGTTTTGGAAAACCTCCCTCAGATGATGGATGGCACTTTGAAGCCCACCTGATTCAGTTCTGGTCCTACTTTACGTATCCAGTCTCTAAGTGGTAACTCCTCCCTGACACAAAATGCTCTCAAGCAGCTCATTTCACTAATAGAACCCTCAGATCATTATCAAAGCACTATTTACCTCTGTGCAATATTTTAATTAGATTATAGTCTCTATTTAACCCATCATGGACTCTTTGAAGCTCTGTGTTTTTAGTGTTAAGTCCTCAGATGCGCCATTGGAAACAAATGACGGAGCCCTTTTTGATTTAATGAGAAACGCTGCCCGTCCAGGCTGAGTCTCTTTGCATCTTTTTTTTTTTTTTTTTTTTGCGGTCCCACCTACTTGTTTTTTGCCATTGAAATCCAGTTAATTGAAGGAGTCTTTCACCGCTGCACATGAAGGGGGACAAATTAGCATCCCTTTCTGCCCATTGGGAAGCGAAGGCAGACGTGGATGCTTTGATGTGAGAAGCACGCTTTCAGTAGGCGACAGGCTTCCTGAAAATGAGCTGATGGCCCTGCTATTAGGCCCAAATGCAGATGCGTCCATGTGTTGCAAAACGCTTAATCTTTTAATTGATCACCTTCTGCATGGCCTGTTCTCCAGTTTTTTTTTTTTTCTCGGCTCCCTGTTAATCAGAATCACATTTTGAAGATGGCATGAATTGCTTTTCAAAAGGCAGGATAGTATGAAAAAAAAAAAAACCTTGTAAAAGATGGGAGAGGATTGCATGTTGTTGTGCAAATGCATTGAGAGACGGTGAGCTTGTGGTAGAACTCTTTACACATTTAAAAAGGCATCTTACTTGGTTTATAAATAAACAGTGAGCATCAGCCACAAATATCTGTCCTTAGTTTGTTATTAGTCAGATCTACAGCCTTCTTTTATACCACACAGTGACATTGAGTGACACTTTAATCATCTTTGTCTATCTTTTATGTGCTAAACTGATACTGGTTGTGTTCTGTTGATTTTATAGATAAAAAATTATAAGCTGCTAAATCCCATATACAGGTATATGCAAATTGATATTTATTAGAATGCCAATATATAGTGGTGCTAAATCCTTTTTTTTGTATAAAGAGCTTTGGAAAAAAAATATTAGAACATTAAAAGTCATCAAAAACAATGGTTATGCATTCAAGTACTAACTCCTGTGTGTATCATGTGACCAAAATGGACAGAAAAGAAAACATGGAATGTCGAAAAGCACTGTTTTTTTGTCAGTACAATGTCATAGCTATTGATGTAAGAACTTATGTGATTTTGGTTATAATTTAAAATAAAAACATGGAAAATTGATCAGCTCTTAAATTCTTATGAGCTATTTTTGTTCTTATTATGTTCATCCAAACAAATGTACCTTTACCTGTACCAGGCATTAAAATGAATAAGAAATTAAAGAAAACATAGGATGGTCTAATATTTTTTTTGTGACTGTATGTGATTTTCCAGAATAATACCCAGAAGGTTTCAGAAAATACTAACAAATATGTCTTTGTACCAGTGAAATGTTGTTTATACTTCACAATTTCTGATGTATTATGCCATGATCATATTTTGCATTTCTCAGTGGTTGTATAAATAAAGGTTAATGGTGGGACAGTAAAGGTAAATATGCAAATGTGTTTGTTTTTTCTTTCATAATCAAAATTTAATTTCAATTCTAACACTTATGGAATCAAATGATACTTAAAACTAACTGGAAAATGCATTAAATTAAACCAAAATCAGTTCAACAATCTTAAACCTGTTACAAATATGTGGCTAATAAGTAATCCAATTTCCCAGTTTAGAATTAATAAAGTACTTCTATTCTAAGGAGCGTAATAGATATGGCTTTTATGTCATTGTTTGAATTTGAATTTAGATGTACAGTAACTAAAGCTGTAAAAGCAGAGGTGTTCACAAAACTGTCGTTAAATGATAATTCTTTAAAAAAAAAGTGTTTTTCTACAGAGGAACATTAGGGCCACTGGAAGAAAAAGTATAAAAATTACAGTCCAATATACAGTGCTCATCATAAATGAGTCCACCCCGACAGATTTGTCACACAAGCTTTAGTTTTTTTTGAGAATCAACATTTCCTATGGGACACTATACAACATGTTCTCACTTAAGGAAATGAAAAATAAAACTCAGTTTTGTCCAAATGTTTTTGAAACTGCTTATGTTCATTGAGATAATGATTAAAATCTTACTTTTCAAAGGGGGTAGACTCATTTACAGTGAGCACTGTATGTATTTTTTATTATTATTATTATGAGAATTCTAATTTTTTTAGGTTATTATTATTAATGTTATTATATTTTATTTTTGAAAAAAAAATTACATTTAAAAAATAGATATCGTTCTGAGAAAAAGTCAGAATTCAGATATTTTTCCCCTCAGAATTCTGACTTTTTCTCCTCATAATAATAATAATAATGATGACGATGATAATAATAATAAATTGGATTTTTTTCTCCAGTGGCTCTAATCCTCTTTCATAATTTTCCCTATTTTTTCTGCTCTGGTTATTGTTCTTGAATTACACCCATTTAAGCCTTAAAGACTTGCATCAACATATTACCCTTTCACAGATATTACCATAGGCTATCTAAATAAGAAATATTCTGAACTTTTTTGTTGTTGTTCATTTTACCCCGAAAGATACTTTGCAGTTTTATGCCTTTAGTCCCTGTGTGACCTGAAGTAACAAAGACTGATGCATCATCTGAGTTTAATTACTGAAGGCTGCAGGTCTATATTTATAGAGTAAAAAACGCTTCAAATAGTGATCCCCTTATTTGCATGTGTCCTGCAGTACTGTGCTGTCGAGGCAGCGGAGTGTTTGTGATTCCTTGCTGTCATTCTTTTCTGTTCCTGTTGGCTTAAAGCGCAGCAGGCTCCAGGCCACCACGCACGAAACCCAGTAGCGAACAAGCAGCCTCCCATTCAACACGGAGCTCCATGCTGGGGAGACTGGTTCCTAATGCAAGTGCTTACAACAGCAGAGGAAAGAGCCATTTGGACTCACTTGAACATCTGAGGATGAGGGGATCACATGCGCATGTGCAGCTCCAAATAATAATAACAAGGCGTTAACCTTTTTACTACCCCACCAAGAAAAACCTGATGATTTATTTTTGTTTGTTTGTTTGCATTTCTTATTCCTTTGGGTGCGTAATTTGTAGATTTTTTTTATTCATTTATTTATTTATTGTACCATACTTACTAAAATCAACACGGAAAGTGTCAAAAATGACTTCCGAAGTTAATTCTTTCAAAATGTTCATGATGTACTTCCACTAAATGTTTAATATTTGCAGCAATAAATGAACAGAGGTTTTGATTTTATAACAAATAATAATTTTCTTTAAACTGGCTTAATTTTTCATTTGGTTGAGCATGTTTTTAAAAAGTTATTATATATCTAATTTAAGTTTTCTGTGGTTTTAAATAATATAATTACGCTCAGGAAGGCTTCTTATACTATGACATGCCCAAAATGTATTCATATCTCTCATATTTTCACCAAACACAGTCCAAATATCTTGAGTGATTTTCATCTTTCTTGGCTCAGATAAGTTAGGTACTCCACTTATTGAAATATAATGACTCAAAATGTGCAAAACCACAAGCAGTCAAAGGGTTAATGGCATTTAGCTGCAAAACATCTGCAAAGAACCGATGCTTAATTTATGGAAAAATGAAGCAAATAATGCAAAGAAAAAACAAGGAGGAAATTTTCTAAAGAATAACCAGAGAAACAGCCGGGTACCGAGTCATTATTTATATACTATAATATATATATTTACAAGTCAAAATATAAATGGCAGTTAGTGAAGAACGGCGTCTCCGAGAAACACTTCATTTACAAACAGGAAATCAGAGAAAAGAAAATTATTTTCAAAAAAAAAAAAAAAAAGCATAGAGCATTATATTTTCGGGGGGGGAAAGTGCAAAAGGATGCGTTTATGTTACAAAACGAAGAGCTATTTGTACAGAAAAGCTGAAATAATCATAATTATAATACAAAATAACATGAAAATCCTTATATTTATAGAGGGAAAACAGGCCAAATTTTAAAAAATAAATATCAGTGTTTTAGAATACCCCCCCCCCCTTTTTTTTTTTTTTTTTAAGGATAACGGTATCATACATATGTTAGTATAAAGTCAGTGCTGTGGACAGTCTGCTGCGGATGAACCGGGGCTGCCTTCTGCCTACTATAGTAGATGATCCGGGGAACACATGTCGTCCTCGATGTCCACGTCGTCGTCGTCGTCGTCGTCGTTTTCCTCCAGCAGGTACGAGTCCGCCTCTAGTCCGTGTTTCAGCTCCTCCGTGCTCTTGTCGTTCAGTTCGCTCTCGCTGGAGTTTTCCGCAGACCGGTCCACATCCCCGGGAGTCTTCCGCTCATCCTGCACCTTCCTCAGCTGCTTCTTGTGCTTCATCCGCCGGTTCTGGAACCACGTTTTCACCTGGAAAAAAAAAACCAAAAAAAAACAACAGGTACAAGGAGAGTTAAAAGAGGAAAAGATCTGAACACATACAAGGAAGGGGATTTATGACAAAAAAACAATAATAATGAATTAAAATGAGCGCATTACAACTTATAGAATATTTTTTTTAAAGATAGATACTAAAAATAGAATACAAGAGCAATGCATAATATTTTTTGAAGCATATATATTAAAAAAATAATAGAAAATCTGGACAATCAAACATTAATGTGCAAAATGCAAGTTTATTAGACAGTCATTCACAATAAAAGCAGTAAAAAAATACAATAAAACAAAATAAAAAGTATCACAGAATCATAAAGTTAAAAACAATCTGATTCTAAAATAATGAAAACTTTAAAATGCTTTTTTAATTAGGGGAATTTTTGATTATAGCTTTCTGGATTCATCCTTATTTTGCTTATTTCGTGTGTGTGTGTGTGTTTTAAATTTGAAAATGTTTTTATTGTTTTAGACATACGCAACACCCATTTTTATTATGTGGTATATACAGGGATATTAATATTAACTGTTACTGTTCTTACTTTATGTTCCCTATTTTTACCATAAAAGCCACTTGGAGTGTTACTACAATAGGAAATGAATCAAATGTGTGCGTTTTGTAGGTTTAGCTTAATTAAACGCTGTTTTTCAAGAGTATTTGGGTTATCGTTTTGTGCCCCAATGCATTTTTTGTGTCAAGTTTTACAGGTTTACTAAAAAAAAAAAAAAAAAAAGACAATAATACATTAAAAAATAAAAATAAAATGTAATTCCCTTAAAAAATATAAAAAAGCTGCGTAATGCTGTTTCCAAATAAGAATTAAATGCAAAAACAGTCCAAACGTTTATTTTCCTTATTCTCAAGTGGTTATTCATTAGTTTTTTTTTTGTTCAAATATGCAAACAATCTTAAATCTTACAAAGTTTATCA
The DNA here is from genome assembly GCA_029814645.1 of Fowleria isostigma. Classification (NCBI taxonomy): domain Eukaryota; kingdom Metazoa; phylum Chordata; class Actinopteri; order Kurtiformes; family Apogonidae; genus Fowleria; species Fowleria isostigma. The sequence continues at coordinate 32,979,531 of JAPTGZ010000007.1, read as the reverse complement.
TTATTTCACATTTATGTTCCTTAAACTGTGTCATTTTTTTTAGGACTTTGCAGAGTCGAGTTAATTATGTGAGTAATTCTTACCACATATATTCTGTAATATCCACTTAATTCGTTTCGCTGTTAATTCTAGGAGTTTATTATAAGACTAACGGTTACCGCCTCTCACCCACAGCCTACACAACACCGGGTGCGCTCCCCACGAACAAACCGGATGTGCCCTCCCCCCCCCACACCTCCGTTACCTGCGTCTCCGACAGGCTGAGCGCCGTGGCCAGCTCCACTCTCTCCGGCGTGGACAGGTACCGCTGGATCTCGAACCTCTTCTCCAGGCCCGACAGCTGCGAGTCGGAGAACACCGTCCGGGCCTTCCGGCGTCTGCAGTGTTTCCCCGGTAACTCGGCGTGATGCTGGAACAAGGCCGGCATCTGCATCCCTGCAGGTACAAGCACAGGTAAACGCGTATTAATGTATTAACTTTAGGCTATTTTGATATCATTTTTTGACTTTTTTTTTATTGAATATATGACTTAAAATATCGAGAAAATATCAGAATAGCTGTGAAATTTAGTATAGTAGCCTATAAGTTATTTTTTTTTTTTCCTTTAAATGCCTTTCAAAACAAATTTTATTTCTCATTGGTGTTTTTTAAAATTATTTCAGCCGGATTTTTAATGCAAATGTGCATCTAAATTGATAAATTCAACGCATTTCTGTACTCTGTAGGGGACAAGAGTTTCACAGATGTATCAAAATAAAATAAAATGCATCTGAAAATATTTCTGCGTCATGCTTTCTTCACCAAAGACAACTGTTTAATCCAAACAAAAATAAAAACTTTGACTTGTCACAGAATAATGAAAATAAAATACAATAATTGACCTATTTCCTATTGAAATGAATATGGTAAATAATAAAATAGTAGATTAGTATTATATATACATTTTTAAAAAATTTAATCTTGATCATATGAGTGGTTTCTACCCACTTTCACAGCACTTCCATGTTCTCTCACCAGATGTGAAGAAGTACTGATGATGCTCTGGTTTGTGCAGAGGATGGTGCGGATGCGGCGCCAGGATCGGGGTCGGCATCAGCGGGTATCCGTACTCCAGGATGGGCATCCGGGAGGCCAGGGAGGTGCAGAACGGCGACGGGATGACCTCCCTTAGCGGTTTAGGTTTGTGTAATAAGATGTCCTCAATAAAAAACGACGTGGACCTTTGCGTCGGCGCCGCAGATGCATAATTCATACTCATTTCTTTTTTTTTTTTTTTTTTTAGTCTGTAATTTTTTTTTTTTTCTTCTTAAATCCTTAAACCTGCATCAGCATCTACCTCGTTCTTCCAAGTCTCAGAGGTGTAAACGCAGAGTTGTGATCAGTGAATGACACTAGCATTAGATGTCTGTGGGAGGGAAGATTTCCAACAAGTATTTATTTGAACAGAGGGGCGGATTTGGACTCAATTGATTTGCGCTTCAGCCAATTAGAGACGCACAAGGGCAGAGGGGCGTAGTGAAGGACCGGTTCTACGCGTCCATTGGCTGAGATGCGTTTGAGGCTGAGAGGGAATAGTAATAATAATAATAATAATAATAATAATGATAAACCTCACATTAACAGCAATGTAAGTGACCACGTCTAAAAAGATGAAATTCCACCAAGCATCACTGTTTATGCGTATATATTCCAGCCCAAAATGATTCATACCCCCTGTCAAATACAAAGAATTTATTTTTTTTTAAGTGGACAAATGTAACTGAGTTTGTAAAGCCCAAAACTTATTTATAAACATATATACAAAATATCACAAACAAGAAAAAAAAAAAGATACATACATACATATAGATGCAAATATATACACATACATTTAAAATGTAATATGACATATATAGACTCATACCCCAGTCAAACACAAGGGATTCTTATATTTTTTAAAAAAGAATAAATGCAATTGAGAGTGCAATTTGTAATGTATACTTAAACATAGATATCACAAAGAGGGAAAAAAGATACATACACATATATAGATGCAAATTTATACACATATATATAAAATGTAATATGACATATATACACATGCTCAAAATGATTCATACCCCTGTCAAATTCATGTTGTAAAGGAGTAGTAAAGGGCTGGTTCTTCACATCCATTAGCTGAGATGCATTTGAGGCTGAGGGGGTAATTGTACTATTAATAAAAAAAAATGCAAAAAAAACCAAAAAACATAGATAAACCTTATAAATAGCTACGAGAATGACTGCATCTAAAAAGCTGAAATTCTGAGCCAAGCATCATTGTTTATGCATGTACACTTCAGCACAAGATGATTCATACCTCTGTCAAATACAAGGAATTTCTTTTTTTTTTTTTTTTTTAAAGTTACAGATTTGTATTTCAACTCAGATTTGATGTAAGTAGGATGTGGAGAAAAATCTGGAGCTATGACCGATTTATGTAAATGAAATGACACTGTTAAAGCTGTTTATTTAAACGCTGAGCAAAAATCACCATTACTCATCCCCAGTGATACCAAGACAAATAGCCATAGGATGTTTAACCCATAAGGACCCAATGTGACATTTGTGGCACTCCCAAAATAATTTTTTTTCTCTATATTTAACCATCCTTAAGTGGTTTAATACCATTTATTGTAACATTATCTTCTGTATTTTATGTTTTTTTTCAATGAGAATCAGGTATTTTTCCATATTTAATTTATTATCATGTAGATGTTCACAAAAGTTTTGCATGAAATTGAGGATTTTTATTTCAAAAACAGACAAAACTGAAGGGAAAAGTGTTTCTTTCAGCAAAATCTCTCCGTGTCCATCCACTGTCACTTGTCCAACTCCATGGGTTTTACTGGTAAATGAGTTTTGTAAAAGATGATTGGGTTTCCATCGTAACTACAGAGCCTCTGAAGGTTCAAATGGGTCATATCTGATGAACTGTATTTTACACCAATTGTTTATTATTATTATTGAACTTATTAGATTATTGGATCAACAGGAATCAAACAGTTTATATCATGATTGTGGTAGATGGTGGATGTTTGGGTCTCTATGGGTTAAATCAGCACCTATATCAGAAAATGGCCATGGCTTCAGACTTTCCTCCGTGTCTTATTTATGTCAAATCTGAGTAGAAATGTTAATCTGTAACCGAAAAAAATAAGAAATTCCTTGTATTTGACAGGGGTATGAATCATTTTGAGCATGTGTATATATGTCATATTACATTTTATATGTATATATATATATATATATTTGCATCTATATGTATGTATCTTTTTTTTCCCTGTTTGTGATATTTTATATCTATGTTTAAGTATAAGGTTGAGCTTTACAAACTCTGTTACATTTGTCCACTTAAAATTTGACAAGGTTATGAATCATTTTGGGCTGAAGTGTACAGCATATGTGGTTGCCTGGTAACCACTGAGGAGAACGATATGGCCTTGTCAAATAATTGGGCCACTCTTTAACTGAGGATGATTTTCATGTATATTGTTTCAAAATACACACATGACTCATTCACTGTTATTTGCATAGATCTACAGTGCAGCCTGAGTACATTGGTGAACCTGCTGTAACTGTCTCATTCATTTAACAGTGTCTGAGACTGGCCATGGCGCTGAAAAACTTGAGTTCAGCCACTGAAACTATCAGCATTTTGACTCAAGTGTATAGTAAAAAAAAAAAAAAATTAGATCAAAAGTCATCAAAAACAATGGTCATGCAATCAAATACTAACTCCTGTGTGTATCATGTGACAAACAGACCATAAATAAAACATAGAATTCCTTAAAGCACTGTTTTTGTCAGTACAATGCCATAGATATTGATGTAAGAACTTACGTGATTTTGATTATTATCAATAAAGCCATGAAAAATGGATAGATATCAGCTCTTAAATTAAACTACAATGAGTTATTTCTGTTGTGATTATTACATTTGTCCAAACAAATGTATCTTTAGTTGCACCAGGCATTAAAATAAACAAAAAAATTGAAGAAATTGTAGGATGGTCTAATAATTTTTTTCCGCGACTGTATGTCTGCTTCAGGAAAAACTGGATTGAATAAGATTTTTAAGTCATGTGCAACACGATCCATATTCTTTCTATCTATAGAGTAGCCTAGTTTAGGTTGTTTTGTAGCTTTTCAGCTCATATTCTACCATTTTTAAAAGTACATTTTTATAAAGTTTTATTAAAGGAAAAGTAGGTTACACATGTTGCTATTCAGGACATGTCAGTAAATCATAAAGTAGATAATGAAAGGAAAGAAGATAAATAGTTAAGGTAAAATAAATAAATAAATAAATACATATCATTTACAAAAGAGCCCAGAGTCTCTCCCATCTCAATATTCCTATACACTTTCTGAACTGTAGGCAACTTAAGAATAAAAAAAAAAGACAATACAAACTAGAAAACCAAAAATAGAATTTTAAAAATGGATACATATACAGCTGTAAAATAGTAACATTGTCATATTGTAGCAATTTATTTATTATCTTTAAAGTGTTTATCTTCTTTATACTGTAACAAATGTCTATAATTTCTACATTAAAAAACACAGTAGCTTATTTTTTCTAACAATTTACAAGGTGTGACTATATATTGCAAAGCATTGTGGGTAAAAAAAAAATTCTGGTAACTTCAAGCATTTGTTGACAGTATCACATTGTAAAATGTAAAATGACAGGATGGTTTTGTTTGACTCTTAACAATACAAATGACAATTACACACTGTTAGTATTAGAAGGAAAAGCCAAAGAGGACATGAAAGTGGACATGGGGGAGTAAACCCACACCCATCCACTCAACAAAGTGGAAATAAGACATCAGTAGCCCACAAAATTTAAATGGGATTTCAAATAATTACTTCATGCAATATGAGTAGACCGTGTAGACATCTATTTTAACTCGTTGTGTGATGTAGACGTCCATTACACAAAGAGTTAAAATTAGATATCCAAACCAGCATTTTAGAAAAAAATGTTTGTTTATTTGTGTGAGTGACTACATTTCACATTATTTTAGTGATCTTAGTCATGTTTGATATAGAATTTATGGGCTGTGGGACTCAGAATGCACTGTTTTTGTACATGTTTGTTAGTGAAAAAATGGTTAAGTTAAGCTAGGCTAACAATAGCAGTGTGCATTAGCCCCGTTCCTAAATGCCTCCAATAGCCCAAGCTCTGTTAGCTGTTAGCTCCATTAACATTTAGCTCCATTAGCTATTAGCTCCGTTAGCTCTGTTAGCTCCGTTAGCATGGCTACAGTTGAACTGGAGCAGTCAAAACAAAAATCAAACTAAGATACTATTAATGGTTGTTTCTAATATAAAATAATAACACATTGCTGTAATTAATATGCAGCAAATATCTGTAAAAAGTATTCAGTAATACACTGTAACTATTTTTACAGTAATTAGCAAACAATTTACAGCACTTTATTGCCAACTGTTTGCCTCGCATTTACTGTAAATCCTAAAGGAAATTTGTTACAGTGTATGCTAAGCTATCATGGGTGCAACAAAACTTCATCACTGTATAACCACATATTTGAATTATTTTATTATGCTCTAAAATCTGATGCTATATAAGTAGTTTGTAGCTCATTTCCAACCCCTGTCCCCCTTTTTTTTGGAGGTTTACTCATATCCTATTTGCATGTATAATGAAAATAAACCTACAGTAACCTGTATTCTAATCTAGACATAATCGGATGTAATGTAGGCCTATATGTATGCAAAGTACACAGTGTGGTGTCTGTGCTCATTGTTTCCTATTTCACTTTGCATGAATGACTTAATGCATTAGTGGTCTAATTTATGTACCTGCTTAACTGGTTGATGAATCTCGTTCTTCCATAATAATTCAGACCCTTCTTAATCGTCTTTATCGATTATATGTTCTGACACAAAACTTGGCTTGAAAATTGAAAATAAATCCACATGCAGGGGTTTTAATTGTTCCAGAGTAAGACAAAAAAAAAAAAAAACTTCAATAACTTCTGCACACTTTCTTCATGTTGGCAGTTTTTGAAGCAAGTGATGTAGTGTGTGTCACAGGAGAATTAGGCCGCTACAGGTCTGTCTAGTAATTCCACCCAAATTGGCTGTAATTGTCGGTATTAAAATCTGGGAGAGTACAAGTGCCGCTCCTGTGCCCATTTGCGAAAGAAAGCGGTGCGCTATAATTTGTTGATATGGTGTTGTCATCACATTTCCAATCAGGCCGGTTAATGTGAAAGTGTCTTAATGTAGGCAGAATTCACGCTGCAATGCTATTAGGCAATTAAGGGAGATGTTAGAGCGGAAGTTGTAATCCTTGGGCTGGAGCACAGGATTTCCATTTGATCAGATGAAGGAAGAACAAATTAATTACTGGGAATCAGTGGAGCTGGAAAAGCGCTGTTCTGCCACATTAGTTTGCATAGGTTTGTGTTAAATGGACGTGAGCCTACACTGGCTTGAAATGTAAATTAACATTGTCGGAAAGGACTGTGAATAATACACCTTTCACAAGCCGTGACTGCAGACTTTGTTTAGTACAAACATGTATAGTTTTAAGTCTGATTGGACTTCAACTTGAATCCCATGTCATTTCCCCCTCATTTGTTAGAAAACATTTGTAAAAAGTAGATTTTTAAATAGTTTTTTTAACCCTAGAACACTATTGCCGGGTGATTTTCACCCGATTTTCATGTTAAACCAATGGGACTAATTTTAGCGA
>JAPTGZ010000007.1:32941219-32952830 GCA_029814645.1 Fowleria isostigma | reverse complement strand
GCCTGTGTGTGTGCGCTCCACTTTGTTCTCTAGGAGATCAGTCCCTGAAGATGAGTTTTACATACCCCCCCCACACACACACACACACACACACACACACACACATCAAGTCTAGTGACGCTTTGATACTTGATACATCTATTGCTCATTGTTCCACCTGGATGCAATATCCTGCAGCCGTCCCCTCTTCCTCATGGAGAGTTGTTGTGTATTTTTTGGGGTGAAGAGCGGGTGGTGGGGGCGAAAACATGATAGAAAGATATATCTTGTAATATCTGAAACCAGGACATGAGGCTTGTTGAAGAGTGCTGTGTATTCAGTGAAGAGCTCCGTATTTTCTCTGGATCACATTTTCTGCCTGAGCATCCTCTTTGGTAACTTTCAGCAGCTGATTCCATCTGCACCAAACCACTTTTAAACCCATTTGATCTCCAGCATGTAAAACAAATGAAAACCGAGTCAGAGGGTAAATATTTTACCGTTTTTTTTCGAATGGTTTTAAACCTCTGAAACCATTTGTATCATACAGTATTTGCTACCCCAGGTTCTGAGACCTCTGTGTTACATTACAAGACATCAGAACAACAGTTCCAGTCAGGACAGTGAGTCAACAGTCTCAGGTCCAATGTGGTCTAGGGGTCTGTAAGGTCCACCTCTCCATGAACAGTGGGTGTACCTGCTTTTTTAGGTACCATGAAGTCATGGTACTAATATGAGGAATGATGTATGGTACCATGTTATCATGTTTTATTCTTGCTTACAGGTTTTATTGACATTATTAGTGATATCTTACTGGTATCTAATTATTTTTATTTATTTTAGTCTTTTTATCTATCTATTTGAGTCTTTTTAACAATGTTCAGTGAGCTGCTAGAGTATCTATCTATGTCTTTTGTCCATGCTGTGCTTAAATTGTCTTATGTATGTGTCCTGTGTTTTTAATGTTTTAATGTTTAATGTTGTACATTTGAGATGCTCTCTCCAGACTGCAAAACAAATCTACCTACGGGTATCAGTAAAGTCACCTTGAACCTGGATGTTCAAAGGGATAATGTTAACAGTGCACGGTGAAAAAAATGCCAGTGTTAATTTAACACCCACAGAGTAGTTGAGCCTACACTATATGAGTATAGTCTGAGCAGTATGAGCGGTCTCTTTTAAAACATTCAAAGTCATTTTAAATGAATGGGGACAGGATAAATCTGGTTGTAGATATTTCTCTAACTGCTTGAATCAGGTTCTGCTTTGAGATGCTTTTAAGGAACATTGTTGTTATACTTTTAGTGCCTTTTAAAACAATGGTAATGTTTTATATGTATGTTCTTATCTAGTGTTCTATGTTTGGCTTTAGTACTGCCTTTTATTGTGTTTTATGTATAGTTTTAGTGTGGATGTATGGCTGTGATTTCTATTTTGTGTACTTTTTGCAGCTGTCTTGGCCAGGACACTTGTGAAAAAAAGAGATTTTTTAATCTTAATGAGCTTTTCTTCCGAGTTAAATAAAGGATAAATAAATAAACCCCACAAACGTAATAACTTCCACAAACGTAATGAACCACAAATGTAATAAAAATGTGCATCTTTTAATGTAATAATCCCAAAAATGTAATAACAGTCTCCTACTCCAAACGTTATACCTTATTTTCCCTCAGTGTGCTCCCACCCTCTCCACTGTTCTCATAATAATATCCAGACTTTTTATTTACATGGTTCAAACACTGACTTCTATTTAACTTAATGAGAATAAATAATATCCAGTTCATACTAAAGCTTTTATAATAAAACCTTTACAACATTTATGCCCAGTCTGTATTATTCCTTCTCTTTCATTTGTGATTAAACACCTGTTAATCTGAATTAGTTCCATGTGGTGTAACTGCAACATCTGATCATTCTAAAAAGGCAAGTATCCAAAGGAAAAGAATGAATGAGAAGAAAAAGAAAGATGAAAAAATATGCATGACTTAAATGTATGTGATGTATTAATTTATTATATTTGTGGGAAGTTATTAGAATTTTGCAACCTGAAGATTTTTACCATCATACAAATGCAATAAATCCCCACAAAAGTAATAACTATAAGTTTTGTTGTAAGTGAGGGATTACGCTTGTGGTAGTCAACTGTTATCACGTTTGTGGGAAAGTTATTATATTTGCGGGATTATTACATTAAAAGCTGCAAATTTTGATTACATTTGCGGTTTATTACATTTGTGGGGTTAACAAATGTTCTAAAAGTTCTGATGTTCTAAAATACTTGTTCCTTTCACCTTACATGTGCTTTTCTGGTATTTTTATAGACACTTCTTGGATTTTATTTTTTTTTTTTTAAGACTTACAGGTAAGGAACCAAATATGGTAACTTCACTGACTTTGATTTTCTATGTAACAATAAGAAAATTTGAAAAAAACTTCACAAAAATAATACAATCTTGTTATGTTTTTCACTAACACTATGGTTGGAATTTAGAATTTCAGAGTATTTTAGTGTCCTAAATGGGATGTTTTAGTATTCTAAAATACATGTTTATTTCGCCTTGTTTTTCTGGTGCTTTTATATATACTTCTTGAAAAATTGTTTTTTCATTTACAGGTAAGGAACCAAATATGGTAACTTCACCAGCTTTGGTTTTCTACATAACAATAAACAATTTTGAAAAAATTCACAAAAGTAATAAAATCTTGTTCTGTTCTTCAGTAACACTATGGTTGGAATTTAAAATGTCAGAGTATTTCAGTGAATGCACTATAAAAGGTTAATTCCTAATACAAAAACAAAATGTATGAACACTCTCACACCTATCAAGACGTCATTTTCTTTGTCAAGTTGAGGAAATCTCTAGCGAGAGGTGTAGCTTTTCACTTCACCACTTTCACATTGGTACAAAGTTTTCATATCTGTATTTTTTTTTTAAATAAATTGGCTACAGAGTAAAAAAAAAACCAACAACACACTTGTTCTTTCTAGAGCTTAAACTTTATGAAACTCTTATAGAGATATTGGAAAAAACTATGAACTCTGAGGTTTTGTGATTCCTTCATATCAAAGCTCTTAGACTTAGAGCCAGAGGTGGGACATAACAAAGTGTATGTACTTTATTACTGTATTTAAGTAGATTTTTTTTTAAATGTATCTGTACTTTACTTGACTATTTAATTTTATGCCAACTTTTGACTTTTACTCCCTACATTTGTGCATAAATATCTGTACTTTATACTCCTGACATTCTCAGAATAAGCTTGTTACTTTTTCTTTTTTTAAATTCTCTTTTTATTGAAAGAGATAAAATTTTTACAAGAACTGAGAAATTTGACAGATACATACAAACTATATACACCTAGAGAGTGTGTAGAAAGAAATAAAACAAAGCAAAAACATTTACAGCAGCTCATTATTACTTTGGCGTACAGGATTTCAGAGTAAGGATTTGATATATAAATAAGACAAAAAAAAACAAAAAACACATTTCTTCAGTTTTAGGAGTCTGAGTCCATATTCTTGCAGTCATTTCAGCAAAATCAGGTTTTAAAAGCTTCACTTATCTCACCACTTATTACTTTTTCAAACTAATTGAATGTGACAGTACATAAAATGTCGCTTCACTGTGGAATTAGAAAACAGAACCTATTGTGATTTTGCCTTTTGTTTCATTCATGGCAAAAAAAATGCAGTTTTACTTTTTAATTACTTTTGTACTTTATTACAGTTGAGAAGTTGTACTTTTTCACTTTCACTTATGTAAAGGAGTCGAATCAGTGCTTCTACTTTTACCAGAGTATTTTTTTTTTTAAACAAGTAGCCGAACTTCTACTCAAGTACAGAATGTGAGTACTTTTGCCACCCCTGCTTAGAGCTGTGACACGGTATAGGAAAAAAAAAAAAAAACTCAAAGAAATCAAAACACAAATGAGTGCAGAAACACTAAAACTTATTGCACAAAATCCAACATTATCTTACCTCAATCAGCCCCTTTTTATGAAGACGTTTTATGAAGACAGGGTTACCTGACAAAATACAACAAGATCCTATAATGCCAATACAGGCAGATTTCCAGCAGGCTAATAGCACTAGCGTTTGACGGGGTGAATAGGGGGAAACCGGGGCTACAACAAACAGCTCAGAGACAATAGGCCAGGCCCACCACTGGCCAATCAGCATGCACCAGTTTTGTCATTTGGGAATCTGCTGAAAAAACAGAAATGGCCAAAGCTTGGCAAGCTGAAGTAATACTGATGACTGCATGGTTTTGATTGAAAATAGAGGGCTGAAGCGGCTTTAGTGGAAGGCAAGCCAGGCATTAAATCAGAGTCCTTAGCTGCAACACTCCTGACTTTTGTCTCATTTTAAAAGCAAGCGTTGTCACCGTTGAGTTTAAAGTCTTGTAAAACCTATCATCTAAAACAGGGGTCTCAAAGTCATTTTAGTTTAGGGGCCACATTCAGCCCAATATGATCTGAAGTGGGCTGGACCAGTCAAATAATAACAGTGAAAAAAGTTACATTTCCAGCAGGAATTGTAGGTGTTGAATTAGTAATAATTTCTCTTGATTGGGTATGTTTGTGTTCTGTACATTGTGTGCATTGTTTATTATCACTATAGAGATGAAGGGCTATGAGGGTCATGTGGTGTTTTTCTTATTTTTCTTCTTCTTATATGTGTGCTTTGTTTTGTTTTTGGTTTTTACTCTATTCCTTGACATTATTTACTATATATACTTACATTATTTCATTTTGGTGCCTGTAATCTGCTGTGTTTTATTAGTATTTTTCTCTATATTAGGTACATTTGTGTTCTGTGCATTGCATTAAAGTTAGTTTTGGTGTACCAATGCATGTTTACAGTTAGTTTCTCTGACATAATTGCAACCATACTAGTTTAAGTAGTGAAACTGGGGGTGGGAGTAAATAAGTTTTACTTCTTCTCACTTTTTTTTGGGCTACTATGGTTGGATATTAATAGTGAGTTGTTATATATATATAGTCATGTATTATGTATATTGTGTACAAATAATGTGTACAACCAATGTTTCTATATATTTCTCTATGTATGTTTCTTTTTTTTTTTTTACATTTTATTTAAATATTTTCATTATTAACAAAACAATCTCCGACATAGGACCACACCAAAAGGACAACACCAATCACACAGAGACACACAAACATTGACACACAACAACCCCTATCTCTCCATCAAATACAAAACAACAAAGTTCCACCTTTTTTTTTTTCAAACATGTCCATTCATGCGGTCATTCTCATCATCATGTAGACCAGAGTTGTCAAGCTCATCTTAGTTCAGGGGCCACTTTCAGCCCAATTTGATGTCAAGTGGGCCAGAAACCAGTAAAATAATAGCACAATACTCTTTAAATAATAACTTTTTTGTGTTTAGATTTTTGTGCATTAAAAAAAATATTAACATTTGCTAACTATCTGTTCACACACACAAAAATATGTAAATGACCTGAAAAAAAAATAAAATTATGTAAGAAAATAAGTGCAATTTTAGCAATATTATGCTTCAACATAATTTATACATGTGTATTACACACAATGTTACACAAACATTTGGTAAGAGTTATAATATTTTTTAAAATGCACATAATTTTCTTTTGACATTTCAGATTTTTCCACATTTTACTGTTAAAGGATAATTGGTAAATGTAAATATTTTCATAGTGTAATGTTATTTTTTCGCATTAGACCAAGAAGAAAATTTACAGTTGTCATTATTTATAGTTTATTATGTTATTAATTTACTTGAGATCACATAGGTCTGTATCTGGCTCCTGAACTAAAATGAGTTAATAACTTTTTCATTTCACTAATTCACCCCGCGGGCTGCATTGGACCCTTTGGCAGGCCGGGTTTGGCCCTCGGGCTGCATGTTTGACACCCCTAATGCAGACCCTTTTCAGTGTCTGTATCCACTGACTCATGGTCGATGGTTTTGGATCCTTCAAGGAGACAGTTATCTTCTTGGTGATCAGTAAAAGTATCCGTAACAAGTACAAACGTATGTTTGATCTGAACTATATGTCTCCTTAGGTATGACTCTAGTAGAATATCAGTGGGTCAAATGGGGAGTTCACTTGTACAATTTTTCTGTTTCTTCCTTGACTCTCTCTTCCAGAATCCATGGATTACTGGGCAATCCCAAAAGACATGTGAATGATCTCCGATGTTTCCACATTTTCTCCAACATAATTCCACATTAGGCTCTTTCACATACATTGAAATTATAAGAGGTGTATTAAAATACCTTATTTTCAATTTCCAGTCGAATTCCTTCCATAACTGACTTTATGTATATTTCTCTATGCATATTGTTTGTGTAAAATTCTCTTTGTATATAGTATTTACAGCAAATTCTTTATGTATATCTGTATATATATATATATATAATGAAATGTAAATAATAATTATTGTGTATAGAGTGTACAAGCTCAAAATAAACAAGAAAAAACAAAAATGAAATGACATTATAATAATGTTTTTATCTGCAAACTATCCTTAAAAATCTGAATAACATGAACAACCTGAAATCTGATTAGTCCAATCTGAAACTGGATTACTTTCACATTTTCTTGAGTTTTAATACCATATGAATGTAGTAAATTACACCATTTTTATTCTGTTGTTAACAGAATGATTCTTGTGTTTTGTTTTAGAGCTGGATAAATGTATTTCTAAGCCTTATAAACACATGTGAACATGTGATGTACTTGTACAACCCAGAGGAACTTACTAGAGAAACAAAAAAAAAAAAAAAGTCCCAATATTCAAATATTCACATCTGTATTTTTCTTGTTACACTGCACGGTAATATTACATTCTCCTTCCTAATCCTCAAACTGCTTGTATTTCCAAAGTTATGCGTTCTTCTGGCCCCACCTTTGACTCTTAGTCCGCCTCCATTATCTTGACCTGGACTTGATGGAATGACTCGTTCCCACAACTTGCATACAACACTAATTATCAGAATATTTAGATCACATATTGTATCAAAAGAGATTATGGGGAATGTGTGGTAAACTGGATTTATGAAACAACAGAAAATAACGGAAAGTAACCCACTGATTTTTAAAAATGTAACTGTATTCTGATTACCATGTATTAAAATTGTAACTGTAATGAATACTCATATTTTGTATTCTAAATACATAATCCCATTACATGTACTCCCCATCACTGATTATATTCTACTTTGCCTATACTGCATTCTTGTCATTCTGTGGTACTCTCTATTTACACACAGTCCACCTATGAATGGGCAGAGGGTAAATGTACCTGCAGATGTTTGAGGAAGTACCTCACACCAGTACACATCCTTCACTGTGCTCTGAGGTGATGTTTCTTCCACTCTGACCATCATCTGGCTGAATTTCCTCCTGTTGTGCTTCTTTCCCTCATCGCGCCAGACCTCCCTTTGCTTTTGACTCACACACATACACACAAACACACACACACCCACAAACCGCGAAGATGAAAGGAGAAGAGTAGCTCCATTACCTGCATTACAGCAAGTTGCTCAGACCAATTGACAACAACAAAATGCCCCAGAAAAAGCATTTTTTCTCCCCGAGATTTGAGTGCTGTACTTACATCTAACTTCATTTTTATAGACCACAGCCTATTTTCTTCCATCTGGAGTGTGGCAGCCAGGAGGGCATTTGATATCCTCCCATGCACCATCAAAGTGGACAATATGTCTCTGTGACAGAAGTGCAAATCCATGTTTTCTAGAATCCATCCAGCTTTTGAGAGATTAATTTTGTTATGGAAAGTCTACATTTATGTGGTATCATGGGTGGGTAAGGAGCTCATGCAGCTCTCTGCAGAGTGATGTGACAAGAGTAATTACAAATAATGTGTAGCTGGCATGTCGGCATCGCTGAGGTGATGTCACTATGCTTAGGCACGTCTGAAATTCTCCCTCAGAACGGTGGGTCCTTCATGTTTGTCGGATTCCCTGGGTCTGTTTAACATGCATCCTGACTGATCCGACAGCGGTTGGCTGTACATGTGTACAGGGCCGTTTCTTGCTATAGGCAAACTTGGCGAATGCTTAGGGTCCCCAAGCCACCAGGGGGCCCCAAAGCTGCCTTTTTAGCCTCATCTGAGGAAAATTCAAATGTCCTGTCTTTATCTGTATCTATCTCATGTGTTTATTACATTCCTTACATACTTACAAAATAAATGTAGGATATAAATAAAATAAACTTCACTTATAAGCTGTGGCTGGTGTTTTAGTGGCATTATTAGGTCATATTCATTGGACCGCAATGCTACAGAGTTAGTGACATAGCAGGCCACTGACAGGTATGATGGGAATGATTGACAGCAACGCACCGACCACTCCTGTTAGCGACAGTATTAAACAAAACAAATGCCATAATGACATCAAAAAGCTGTAATTTCAGCAGTTTTTGCATTTTCATATTTAAAGTAAAGATTTTTTTTTTGACAAACACTCAACATCTGTTTTATTTATTGACATATAGAAGGTTGTTGTTTTCTTTGTATCAATTATTTTTGTTAGTTCAACTTGTCTGAATGCCTCAACTTAAGATGTTCAATTTTAACTGTAGCCTGTTTTGCTTATCAGGTGTAATAGATTGTGTCACCTTAGTTGACCATCTGAAGGGTTAGGAATCTCTCCATCATAGTTTGACAAACTAGGGGGTCTCCAAACAGCATCTTGCTTTGGGCCCCCACAAAGCTAGAAATGGCCCTGCATGTGATCTGTTTACTCAGACCATTAGAAATAGCCCACAGGTCTTGAGTGATCACTGCTGATCAGATCTGACTTCCATCCATTTACTCAACTGCTTTAGTCCTTGTGAGAGTCAAGGGAGTGCGGGGGTGTTTTCTGTCTACCCATGGTACACTCTGGATGTGTCACCAGTTCATCACAGGGCCACATCTGCCTTTATTATATGAGTGATTCTATGAAACTGTTCCTAAAAACAGGACAGAGGGGCTAAAAAATTAAACCAGATGGAGACTAATGTTATGGAGCAAGGTTAGAAGCACTTTGGGTCTATTTTAAAAATAAATATTTACTGAGATAATACAGAAACTATTTTTCAGATAAAACACATTTTTATTTTTTTTAATATCATTTTAATACAAAAATCCCCATCTAATATGGTAAAAAGGACACGAAAATTAAATGCTATTATTATTATTATTATTTTTATTTTCACAGGTGCATTTTGGGAATCAAATTAATTATGCAAGGCAGAGTGTTTTACAAAAATTACCATTCTTGCAAAATCACTTGCAATTTATTTGTGTTTAAATGGTCAGGTTCTGCATGTAACACAAGTGGACACAATGGGCTACACATGAAACCTGGAATGAGAGTGAGATTCATAAAAAACCCACATGTCTGGATTAGAGGAAACACTAGGATTGACACATTTAACACAGTGTTTTTATTAATAGCGATATATAAGATCATTTACAGACATGTTTTCAAGATAAAATGCATTGACACTTAGGTAGTTCTTTTTGGCCCCAGTATTTTATAAAATAATCATTAATTTTGGAATGGCTCAGAACAAGACTATAATTTTTTTTTTGCATTTATCTGAGGTTATCATTAGGTACATCCTGAAGGGAAAAGTGTCTACATTTCTCTTTTATCATTGGGGCTAAAAAGCTGGCAAAGTGCCAGACACCAAAATAAACCCAGTTTAACAGAAATACCCAAATATACAAAGTTTATTGCCAAAGTGAAGTGTAAACTGTCCTATCAAATTGAACCATCTGTCTTTGTAATGTTTCTTTCCAAACTGTATTTATTACTGTATGTGTTTAATTCACCGACCATGTAGATGTTCTTAAAAGCTCAGATTAAAAAGAAGAAAACTGAGGAAAAGGTGACTTTTTCAGCAAAATCTGTCTTTAACTGAACATAAACCAAGCGTCTCCATCCACTGTCATTTCACCGTAACTATGGAACCTCTAGACATCTAAATGGGTCAGATGTAATGACCATGAAAACATAAAAAACTGCATTTTACATCAATTATTTATATGTATTGATAGGATTAGTGCATTTATTAGTCATGGTATATCTGTGTTTTTGTTGCTGATGGCTGTTTGGGTCTTTATGGGTTAAAGCAAGACTGAGTATGAGATGACCTTTCATTATGGGCAAAATGCACAATGCCAAAGCTATACCACAGATAATGGCATCCAGATAAGATGTTGTAAGATGTTGGTGCAAAGGTGATGAAAATGAGCCCCAAAGATAGAAGCACCATTATTTTCCAGCTGTGTGATGCACAAGGCACAAGGCCACAAAAACCTATAATGGCCTCTGAAAGTTATTGACATTAGCGGGCAAAATGCTTCTAAATCTTTACGTTCCAGCCACGCTTTGCCTAAATGCTTAAATCAACTGCTCAGAATTGAATTTTCAAGCCTTCAAATGGCTAATTTGTACTGCAAGTGCTTTCAGCATTTTCTCAGCAAATGAACGGCGGCCCTAATCATAAGAGCATGCGGATGGCGCTGCCTCTCCACACCCACCCATGAGACAGCTGCGTGGATGGGGAGAGAAACCTTTCCACTTAACCACTTAAATGAATATATCAAGAAACTAATTTGCCATTTTAATTGCGTGATTTAGAAAGACGCTACTTCACTTGCCCCTCTTCCATCTTGGTTGATTTCCAATGTGAGCGCACATTAGATTGATCTATGAAAGACTGCAGAAATCACAACACTTAAGTCTTTTCATTTTCCTTCCCTAATTAAATAATTGAAATTCCTGTCAGTGTCTGCACTTAAGCCACACACAAACATCGCCGCCTTTGCTGCACGGCTGAATGAATTGTGAAAGGCTTGTTTTTATCTTTTCTTGTTTGTGGCTTGTTCTTTTCTTCGCCTTCTACACTTTTCTTTTTTCTCCTTTCCAAGAGCCACAGACTCATTCCATCTGTCAACACCAGAAATAGATCAGCACATCCATTTTGTTGAGATTTGCCCGTCCCATTAAGTGATTGCTTGCAGAAATGGCAGAGGACATTTCTTCTGATACGTTCCCTGAAACAGCGCTGGCAGACATTAAGGACACATTATTGAGTCCCATTCTCTCCCAGCCACAAGGATATCCATTAGAGTGGCACACAGCCCTAAATTTTTCCATTTTCTCCCTCACCAAACTTGACTTTACACATTATTCCTGCCTCTGTTTTGTAATTTGCAGCCACAAATTATATCAGGGAAAAGCCATCTCGTAGCATGTGGCTCCTCTTCCCAGGGCTATTTGCCAAGACTTGATTTTGAAGTGTCAAAATGGGCCCATCGTTAGGGCTAATCATGACTGACAGAGAGGTACTTTAAAGTCCATACAAGTTGGCCCACACTGGAAACTTTTCTATGTGCCTTTAAGACCTATGGATTTTATTGTATTTTTTTTCTGTGGACAAAGAATGACATGTTGGACTGTGTGGTCACCTCACGTTGTGTCGCGTTGAGGAAACACGATCATTTGTGTATGTGTTTCATATCATACAGATTGATAGATAGACAGATAGACAGATAGATAGATAGATAGATAGATAGATAGATAGATAGATAGATAGATAGATAGATA
>JAPTGZ010000007.1:32880869-32895143 GCA_029814645.1 Fowleria isostigma | reverse complement strand
GAAACCAGAGGGAGACTTCTTCTTTGTGAAAGGGATGATGATGGTGGCTTTAAAGCACATGGAGACAACAGCCTGACTCAGGACGTTAAAAATGTCCGTGAAGACATCTGCGAGTTTCCCCTACACAGTCTCTCAGTACACGACCAGGGATGTTGTCAATATTAGTCACATCCTCGATGATATTTGCCTAAAATGTGGACTATTGGGATGTGGATCATGCTGCTGCCCTGCCACTACAAGCCAAAACTTTAGCTAGATCATCTCAAATTGCAACCGTTAGCCATTTCTCCAATGACTTTAAATCATAAGTATGTCAGTCTTCTGTCATATTTAATTTCCATGTCAGCAGCTCATTTGGTATGTTTAATTCTTTTTTTTTTTTTGTTATTCTTCTACTTATTCTTATTTCATATATCTTTGTTTTCTCATTATGTTTCTGACTGAATGTTTGTGAGTGAAGGGAGCTCGCTTATCATGATAGGCCTGAACACGTGACGAAAATTAATTTGCACACCCCCCCATTAAGAAATAAATGAATCTCTTAGTGCTTGGGAATGCAACCAGTGGTGCCCTGCATTCTTTGGTTCCCACCATCCCTCTGTTTCTACGGAGACAGCACAGGAAGAGGCTCTGACAGTCTGTGAATTTCAACAACCCTTGGCAGCAGAGGATTTTATGTAGTCCTGGCAGACGCAGTAGCTCCAATAAAGACGAACTGACCAGGCCACTGAATTTAACTACGAACATGACACATGGAAAATGCTGTTTGAATTCAGTGAGTCGGTGCTGTATGTGTTGGCGAATCGACTTGGAGTACATATCTATGAAAGTAATGCCAGATTCACACCAGTGTGCCTGCAAAGGAACTCAAATAATGAATGACTGGGAAGATCTGATGTACTTACATTTTTATGAACACTAAAACTCCAGACAAATTCCTCTCCCTTCATTTTCCTCTTTATCTCATATGAAAAGTCTCTGGAAGTATCTAAAGTTAATTGTAAATGATTTCAAGATGACATTTGAAAAAGGCTTGGCTCCCATACACGGACAATAAACTTCTAACAAGTGATGCCAGGCACAAGAAACCCCACCCCTCGTACATATTGTAGCTTATTTGGTATCAGTCCAGCTGATGTCATTGTGTCTATGCGTGTGGTAATGTCATCATATTAATTGTTTCTATATATATATGCAAAGTTTGAAGTAAATTGAAAAAAAAAACTGATGTTTTTATAGACATCTGAAATTTTGCCCATTATGAGTAAATAGGAAAGGAAAAAAGATTTTAAAAATTTATTTAAATTTTAACTTTGACCTACTTTTCCCAAAATGCACCCACATTTATTCTGGGTCACTGGCAATTTATAAACCAAATTTGGTATGAATTCAACAAATAGTTTTGCTGCTACAGACCTGTGAAATTTTGCCCATTTTAAGTAGATGGAAAAAAAATATGTAAAGAATTCATAAAAAATTGGAACTTTGGCCTAGCTTTTACAAAATGTAATGACATCTATTCCAGGTCACTAGCAATCGATAAGCCCAATTTGGTATGAAATCAACCCATAGTTTTGCTGCTACAGACATTTGAAATTTTACCCATTATAAGTAAATGGGATTTTTTTTTTTTTTTTTTTTTTTTTTAATTCATAAAATGTACCCATTTCCCCAAAATGTACTCACATCTATTCTGGGTCACTGGCAATCTATAGACTCAATTTAGTATGAATTCAACCAACAGTTTTGCTGCTAAGTGTTATTGAACAAACCAACCAACCAAACCAAATACTTCTTGCTTCCCTTTCAGGGGGCGAGGTAGAAAAACTACTATTTTTCCAGCAGTCATTTTAGTTTAATTCATTCTATTTAGACTAATAATATAAAAGTTCATCTTGTAATTACACCACCGTTGACAAGTGTGAATAA
Source organism: Fowleria isostigma (assembly GCA_029814645.1). NCBI lineage: Eukaryota > Metazoa > Chordata > Actinopteri > Kurtiformes > Apogonidae > Fowleria > Fowleria isostigma. Next base: position 32,893,214 of record JAPTGZ010000007.1, on the reverse strand, counting down.
AAGGCTTTATTGTGAGCCATGTTGAGTAAGTGTGTATGACAGCTTCAGTTTATTTAATAAAATATTTTTCCCTGACAAACATGTTGATTTTATTTGTGGTCAATAAATTGCACTAACAAGACAATCACAAATTTGTAACACAATGTTTAATAAAGTTCACTTGTTCCACATGTTAGCAACGTCGAATTTACCATTTGTTCATGGATCACTTCTCACAGATCACTTTGAACTCCCAGATTTCTCCTGTAAAAAAAGGTAATATTGAATATATCACATACTTGTATGTACTGTATATAATATATGGTACATATTATAGTGCATCCGGAAAGTATTCACAGTGCTAAGCTTTTCTTTACATTTTCTTGTGTTACATTTTCTGGTGTTAGTCTTATTACAATTAAATACATTTTTAACTTCAACAAATTCCTATACACAATACCTCATAGTGACAAAATTTGATTGAAACTTTGACAAATTTATCAAAAATAAAATAAAAATATAACACATTCACAACATGTGCCATGACTGAGCTCAGGTGCATCCTGTTTCCACTCATCTTGCTTCAGATGTTTCCACAACTTTGGCTTGGAGTCCACCTGTGGTAGGTTCAGTTGATTGGACATAAATTGGAACACCACACACCTGTCCGATACTTACGGTTCTCAAGCCAGACAATGTTGTGTTAAAATTATTTTAGTCTATGTCCAGTAAGTAGGTCAGTTCACAAAGTCCATCTCCTGAAGATTCTCTGCTGTTCTCTGATACTGTGAGGAGACGCCACTGCTGATGTCATTTCTGGAGATATCAACAGTACATGTACAGTACAGAACACTACATGTAGCCAGACATGTGTCAGGAGTACAACGCATGTGTCATCAATGTTTGGACACTTGGACCAATGAATTAGGACATTACATCATCAATGTTTGAGCATTGGAACCAATGGGTTTTGCACTATAAAAACCTAGACTTCCTGGTGTTAGTCAGTCAACTGCTGCAACACCTGTATGTATGTACTTGACTCCTTGCTGCAAGTAAATCTCCTGATTCCAGAATCCAGTGACTCTGTCTTCTGTGCCTCCGATTTTTCTTACATGTTGACAAATTGGTATTCCTTTTAGACCAATACTTTTATTTGTATTTAACTATAATTTCATCAAAGTATTAGTACTTTTACTTGAGTACCATATTTCTGTACTCTTTCCACCTCTGCAGTAGGCATAAAAAATTGAAAGAAATGTCAAATGGGCTCTGTTGCCTAACAGGTTTTACCTGAATCTACTGCTGCGGTCCCTCTTCTCTCCTGCCTTCATCATCATCATCACTCATTTATCACTATATTTGTGATGTGTTTAATATGTAGTTACATAGAGAGGTAGAGGTTTCTATTATTTATACTAATAATAGTATTATATCCATAGTAAATCCTTGATCCACTGTAGTATATCCACTGTTAGTACTTGTACTTGTAGTAGTAGTATTAACAGTTCTGGACATTTGTTCTCGCTATTGGGAATCATACCACCATCAGCTGTTCTGCTTTTTACAGTTGAGTTTGCTGTGCATCCATGTGTGACTCCCCTGCTTCCTCCCCTTCTCTCCCTCTCCCCTAGTCTCTCTGTCTCTCCTTTTCTCTTCCTTTTCCCTGTCTCTTTAACTTCAACTGGTCAAGGTAGACGACCATCCTCCAGGAGTTGGGGTCTGCTCCAGGTTTCTGTTAAAAGGGCGTTTTTCTTCTGTCACCAGTCATAAGTGTTTGCTCCTGTTGTGTTTCTGTAAATTGTCTTGTGAGTCTGGTTTTGATGAGCTCTATATGTCGTGTCATGAAATAACTTTTGTTATGATTTGGTGCTATATAAATAAAATTTGGTTGGATTTGTTTCGAGAAAAAAAAAAATTGCATGAATACAAGGAGCCAATAGTAGAGCACATACATAAAAAAAATTTAAAAATGATCGACAAAACAATGATTGCCATGTACACTAGTAATAAGTACAGCTCCAAAAGGAGTGGGAAGAAGTAAACATATTAAATCCTACCCCCATCTCCCATTTATACAACTTAAGACATTACTTTCACTTCCTTAATGATAAAGTTACATCTTTTCAAAGTCCTAATAATGTAAACAACAGATTGATTGATTGACTGACTGATTGATTGATCAACTAAATCAAATCCACTAATTTATATATTTATAAATATACCTACTCAAATCTGCATTCATATCCAAATCTGTATTTATATTTCTATATTTATTACCATTTGCATAAATTCATATCTAATTGGATTTGCACTCTCCTTTTAAATATATTTTTTATTTAGACTTATGCATATATTTTTGTGTTTGTTTTTACAATGTGCACTGAGTGCAATGTATGTGTATGTTTTGCTGCTGACAACGCTGTGAATTTCCCCATTGTGGGATCAATAAAGGATTATCTTATTTTATCTTAATATGTCCATCAAAAATCTTCACAATAAATAGGGGTTTGGTGTAGATCAGTGAGATGTCAACACTGACTTTGTTTTCATTTGTTCCAGGGCACAATGAGGGAAATAGTGGAAATTGCACGAAACCTTATAAGTGTAATCAATAGCACACTGCAACTTCCTGGGACTCTGTCTGCCCAGGTAGAGGACAAACGGACTGAAATATTCATCCATACCCATTTCCATTGACCTTCTTAACAGTGGCAATTGACCTCTGTCCCTAGATGTAGTTTGGATTTGTGTGTGTATGGACTGTTGTTTTTATGTTGATGTTGACCAACTGCTGGCTGTAAAATGAACTGCCCTTCAGGGATAATAAAGCATGCCTTGACCTTGACCTCATGTCCAAAGACATGGCAATGGGCAGAGTGTCACCCCCAAAGCTCCAATGTCATCCCTCAGTACAAGAAGAAATGACAAGGAACTATTTTGTTTTCTAATTAATACATTACTGATAGAACTTGTCAAAAATATAAAGCATATTTTACATGTAGAAAGTATTCATTATTTCAGTTCACTGGCTTTTTGCAAAAAGAGCTAAAGGAAAAGACAAGATTTGTTCCCCAGAAACACAAGGCAAAAACAAATGTTATGATTTAATTTTACCTCTTGTCATACATGACAACAAAAACACCAAAAGGCAGTGAGGAATTCCAACTGATTCAAGCTGGATTAGGGAAAAGAAGTTTACTAATCAAGGACACAGTCACTTATACTGAGGTAGGTGCTAATTACCACTCAAACTTCTGCCATACTTGCATGAAGCGTCATCTCCTAATGAGCACAAATCATTTCTATTCAGCTCTCTGAAATGCTGCGTATGCTTGGATGGAGGCTGGTTGCTGTGAAAAAGCAATGGGTATTGCATGAGTAATAGCAGAGGGAGCAGGGTACAACAATTCCTCAATAATAACCTCAAATAAAATATAATAGCCTATAATGCCCAGGGAACCACACATAACTAAATTTATCTCACACTAGGGCACACAGGTTCATTGAACAGGAGAAAGATTAGACAGACACGAGTAATATCAAAATATATCAACTTTATTTTTAGGAATAACAACTTTATTCCTTTTAGGAATACAAATATATTTGATTTTGTTTCAACAAAATAAGCTCCAAGCTAAAACCACTCACTCTCTCTCCTTCACACAGTAAAACCTTCAGCCACCCATTTGTAAAATCAGCAAACAAAAAAACAGCAACAAACAAAGCAAATGAAATTGACCCAAAAGCAAAGAATTAACTTCCTGTGTGTGTGTACTGGAGTTACAGTCCTTTTAGATGGTGAATCGAATCTAAAGGCATCCTACCGGTACCAACACAGCCTGGCAGTCCACTATGTACACTGTTGTTGTCCTCCGCATCCATGAGGACCCAACCGAATGGACTGGAGCTTTGGGAACACTTATTTCAGATTTAGAGCTTTACGATGTTTATTTTAGTCACTGCATCAAAGACAGATCCCAGCTGTTGAGATGGGAGAAGAAGGGGGAAATCGATAGGGAGACCCGTCACCCTCCGAGTCCTATGGATATAGATTTGATTTAATGTACGTCTTACAATTTAAATTTAAACAAAGCATAACAGCACTATACATACCTATGCAACACCTCAGGTTATCACAATGCCAAAGAAATCCTGCACAAAATGAATCCACAATAAGTCGACCTCACAAGATGATGCCAAACTATCAACAGAAAGCACAACATATACAGGGTGTCCCAAAAAAGTTCACATCATTTGAGAGGTCTATATCAGAGTGATTACATGGTCAGGAGGTTATTTTGGACATAAAATGTTTTATTCTATAAACTCTACAAACAGCCTTCCTCTAGAAATTCCTTATGCCATGTCCAAATCTGCTTTCCTGTTGGCGTGTGTGGATGAAATATTCTAACAAATTCACGTGCATTCACATTTGACTGAGTTTGGGCGTACAATACACAGAATGCCTTTTCTGTCGCAGTAAACAGAATTTCTACTCCTGACAGCAGAAAAACAAAAAATAGACTTTTTTGAGCAAAAAGAGCAAACAAATTTTTAACAAATTATTAGGTGATGATATGATGTCAAATTTTTTGGGACACCCTGTCCAATAAATTCTTTCATATAAACAAAACTGATATTATTCATCCAGTTACAATGAGTGCCTAAAATAAGAATGTTTTAGTCTTGAGGATGAATGAATGAAAAGGGGAAGGCTTTCAACTCACCGGTATGCACATTATGTGACTCGGTTCATCTGGATTTTTACTCGCAAAGAGGTGAAATCTCTGGTGCTGGTGGCTATGAGCTCACACAGCCTTGAAACCTGCTCTTCTGCTGCGACATGCAACGCCAGAGGCAGTGTTACCAGATGGGAAATGACAAATTATTGTACCAGATGGCTTAAACTATCATATTTTGAAAAAAATTACATTCCTCATTTGACATTGCTGAGGACCATTTGCTTCAGTAAAATATGACCACAGACCAAACTAAAATGAGAGTCAGGTGTCTCTTTAAACAACACTACTTGAGCTGCTGAAACCTTAAACTTCTAGAATTAGAAATTAAAACCACAGTCACGTGTCCCTTCAAATAACATTTCACCTGCGCTATGGAAACCTTAATAAACTTTTGTTTACATTTTGTGTTGACATGCAATGTCGTGTGTCACTCGTGTTACGTTGAGCATTGATTGGCTGTAAAGAAGCACATGAGACAATGCACAACACATTTTTGCTAATAACCATGTATTGAAGGGGTCAAATTATCATACATTATAGGATTTTTGGAATTACTGATTGTACATCATACAGAGGGTGAAATTACCGTACAAATACGATAATTATTATACGTCTCATACCGCTGGCTAGAAAAGGGTTAAACCAGGTCAAGAGCCACCCCCCTTTACAGATTTTGCCCTCTTGAGATTGGTCTGTTAGCGGATGTGCGTACCACCATATATGGTTTTGAGATATCTGATTTTAAACATTTTTTTTTTACTTTTACTGCGATTACTTGGCTTTAATACTATTGTGTTAACAGGTGGAAGTGGACAGAGGACCATAACTGTGATTATCCTTGAATCAGGATGGCTATACTGGAACATTAGTGCAAACAGCCAGTAACAAATCTGTCCTTTACATCGTCCCACTTCAGCTAGAACTTAATTTGACTCCATTGCCACTCAATTCTAGAGTTTGAGAGAAGGCCAAAGGCTTCCTGCAGGAAATGCAATGAACAAATGCCCCTGCAGGCCCTAGCTGTTCATGTCAGTTCTTGTAATGTCCTGGCAGTGAAGTATCAATAGCTCTTCATACGGCAGAAGAGGAATGTACATGACCAAGACACCACTGCAGTAAGCCACCCTGTGTTCATGGTTTTCTTGTCCTTACAAATTAAAATGTGTGGCTATTAACCAATTATATTCTATTACTTGGATATGAGCATGGTCCTTTTTATTTTTAAGTTGTTTTTAAGCCTCTGACCCCTTGAAATGTGTTTTACAATTTTTGGTGGGATTATCAAAAACTCCACAGGTAGCTCAACCAAGTTGAAATTTAAGTTCTTTGTTTTTTGCGAAAAATTAGTGACAGGTACCATGATATTGTTTTTGGGACTTGATTTCAGGAAGTATTTTAACTGAAAAGCAATGCATTGTAATCCATGGCAGATACACTCCTGATCAAAATTTTCAGACCAGTTGAAAATTTACATTTTGCATTATTTGATCTTAAGTAGTTTCAAAATGCAAAAAGAAGAAATGGGAGTGAGACAAAATAAAACACATGAGTAAGCAATTTATTGAAGGCTGTTCATCAGCTGATCAACAGTTTAAGACTACAGCCTTTAAAAGACAAAATCTGTGCATAAATGTGAATTCAATGTCATTCTCTGTCAGGTATTCACATGTCATGACCTCCTGATGGCAAAAAAGCTTTCTCTCTTTGAACAGTATGTGATTGTTGAGCTGCCTGAGTAAAGCCTCTCCAACGCGCCATCGCTGCAAAGGTTGGACGCAGTAAAACACATAACCTATGGAACTCTCTACCCACTCATTTAACACTGGAGACTGATGCAAAAGCTTTTAACAGAGGGCTCAAAACATGGCTAAAGGCAAAACAATAGTGTTCACATGTATAGACATTATTATTAAATTACATTATTATGAATACTATTATTATTATTGATCATGCATCTTGTCTGTTTTATTTCCTGTTGTTGATCATATGCTCTGTGTTTTTAGAAAAGCCACCAATGGACATATTGAAAACTAGCGTGTGTGCTTTATCCACCCACTCAAAGCATCTGGTCTGTCCTCTGGGATAGTCTCAATGTTACTTGTGATGTTCATATCAAATCAATCAATAACTTCTACCCATTCAAGTCAGAAATCACACAAACCTCATTAGTGTAATTACTGTCTATATGGACAAGTGAAAGTGGTCCTTGGACAGAATAAGTTTGTCACACTGTGCATCCAATGGGTGTCAATCATGGCAGAACATCAGCAGAGTCGATTCTGTGCATTCATTCATTCATTCGTGCAAGCCTTTAATTCTGTGCCACTGTATGTAATGGCCCTCGGGTTGCACGAGTCCTTTGACAAGTCTGTATCCTACTTGAGGTATTCTGGCTTTAATACTAGCAAGTTTGTTGTCCATTTCTTCATCAGACATTGGGCTAAACAATGTCTTTGTTGAAATGTTATGTTCATTCATTCGTCTGAAGATTATAGCCCCACTAACGCCGAGTAGGCTGGCTTCATACTTTATTGGCAGAGGTATTTTCAAAAAACATGTAAAAATCAACAGAGAACTCAAACTTAAGAGCATCCTATTTCTACTTGTACAAAATTGAATGTTGATTTTCTGCAACACGTGCAAATTTCTCTAATTCTGTAAGACCTTGTCTTGTGGTGGAAGGTAAATCTAGAATATGGGATACCGCATTGACTTAAATATATTCTTGATTGCAGACATATTCCAACTGTTTAAAGTCAAAAGAAGATTGTCCAGGTAGCCACTGTAGTCTATCTGTAAGATATTCTAAGATGCTACCTCGAAGAGTTTCCTAAAATGTCAAAAACATGAACTTAATGTTTTGTTACTATGACAGAAATGGTCTAACATCTCTGGTTAATGTTCTTTAGAGCAACAGAACATCAACAACCTAACAAATACAGAGTTGACCGTGTAAAGTCCACGGTAGGGGTGTAGTGGTGCACTCGTCTCTTGGGTTGGGTTGGGTTCGGGGCCTTTGATACAATATGGAGGTGTACCGAACAAATACATGTAGCTAATGTGAAGAACACAAACACTTGGGGAGCAGAGCAGCTGCGCAGGGTTTTCTCTACATACATTCAGTGCAAGGCCAGAAGCCTCAGCTGGCGCCTAGCAGCTGACTTAGACCTGGTGTGGACCAGGAGAATCCAATTGTTTAATTTAAACCCGCTCACTCAGACGTTTGAAGCATGTTATGTTTCACTTTCTGTTTTTCATATGTTGTAGCTTTGTGGGACAGAAGAGTCCACTACGTCCTTTATAGCAAAAGTTTTTTTTTAATTTTTTCACTCAAGTTGTGAAAATTAAGTGAACCTCCTCTCCTCCACCGTGTCCCTGCTGTGGTGTTACGGTGAGGTCACATTCATATCACTTCAAGGAATACTGCAGGGTGTTCAAGAAGACTCAGTAAATTACAGTGTTTGCCTTAAACGAAGATTGAACATTCATAAATACATAACAGACACCCCATCTGTTAATACACAAATGACTGAACAATATTTTGTAGAAACGTACCAAACCAACATTTGCCTGTACTGTTACACCCCTACTGAATATCTACGTGTACTCAGACTGCACCAAAGGCCGAGGGTTTTCAAGTGTGCGCATGTTATGTTTATGCTTGCTTCTATGTAAGTTGTGCCCTCCTGCTTTTGATAGTGAAATCAGTCCATAAGCCTTGGCCTCCATGGCCCTGAAAAATAACTTATTGATGGAAGTGAAACACACATCACCTTCATGACTGAGTCAATGAAGTTTTCTTGTGCAAAGAAAGGATGTTGTATATTAAATATAAATAATGAACATCTCTGGTGAGTAGGCTATGTTTTTTATTTACATTTTGTATTTTTTTGTCATGTTAATAGATAAAATAATATTGATTCTGAATGGTTCCAGAGGGTCCGTGTAACTTTTGGTAATTGGAATTTTGTTTTAAAGTAGAGGAATGAAATTTAAATTTCAAAGCGTTTTTCTTTTTCAGTGTCAAAACAATGAAAAAGAAAAACACCTTGAATTTTAATGTTAATTCTTGTATTTCACAATGAAAATCAAATAACCACTTGTTTTTATTTTGTTTCTGAAAAGAAAATCCAATTACCAAAACATACACAGACCCCAGATTATGTCCATGGTTCAGTTGTGGTGTAGTGTAGAGGTTTAGAGTGGTCTGAACTGGGGTTCTTATTTAGTATGTAATGGTGTTCACCCTCAAAACAAAAAAATCTCTCTCTCTCTCTCTCTCTCTGTAATGCTGTGTAATACCTTGTTATTTTTTGTTTTTTGTATCATATTGATGGGTTCTATGATTGTGATGTCATAGTGGTGGTATTAGGAGGTGTGTAACAACCGATAACATAATAATGGCTAATAATGTAATACCTGGCAATAACATAATAATTTGGGCCATTTTAAATGTAATAAAGCCAATAACGTAATAACTTACCAATAATGTAATAAGTTATTACATTATTGGCACAGCATTAAAAAATCCTTTGAAATGTAATAACTGTAGCCGATAATGTAATAATGAATAATGATAAACAGGACTGCATTTCTTGGAAATAATTTTCTTTTTTTGTGCAGTCAGCTCATCAAAATAGCTATAGTGGAAGGTATAGTCATCATATTCAATAATAAAGAACATATTGTATGCAGCATTGTCTTCTTAAATATGGTTGTAAGACAATTTGAGAATTATTTGTTGTACAAAATCTATATTTAGAATTTTGTTTATGTGCTTAGTAAATTAAGAATTTCATGGCCATGCCTCTGTTGGATGTTGCATTGTCAAATGAATTTACCACATTTATTTCTTGGAAGACATTTTTAAACAGAACTTTTTTCAAACATTTCTCAAGGGAAAATGATACAGTTCTCACTTAAAACTGTATAATGTAATAACCAACCAATAATGTAATAACTCATTAATGGCAAAATGTTTATTGGCTCAAAAACTTTATTACATTATTGGCAAGTTATTATGTTATTGGCTTTATTACATCTAAAATGGCCAAAATTATTACGTTATTGGCCATTATTATATTATCAGTTGCTACAAGGTGTTTTAAGTCGAATAAGTCCCCACTGAAGGGTCAGGTACTAAATGCACAACCCACCACTGTGGCACAAAAGAAAAAAAAAAGTGTTTTCTTTATGTTTGTGCATTTCTAAGTACTTCTGTCAGGCTACATTTCCACATTATTATCTTTGGTTTAGGCCAGCACAAAATCAGCCACTCATTTTAAAAAAAGTGCAGTCATCTCCTGCCTCACACAAACCACTGAAACAATAGAGAATAATGAGTTGGAGCGAGGTGCTCCCTCACCCCCCATCTCCCTCTGCTTTCATCAGTCGCACTTCCAACTGAAGTTTAGTGGAAACAGGCGTAAAATGTGCTAAAATGGTGAAAGGGTTGAATTAGTGGTCCCATTAGTGGCCCCCATAGGGAGATAGAAGTAGGTCATGTTGGCTTGTCTGATCATTTTACACATCACCTTGTAAACAGAAGATGAAAAAGACTACCACCCAAGCATTAGTCATTTCCTAGTTGTGCATTTTCTACCCTACTGTATAACATGTGTACAGATTTGCCTGACACAGCTGTTAAATGTGCATTTTGCTGTGTCAGATTTTTATTTCCAGGCCTGTATGTGTGCAGTGTTCATCCAGTAGCGCTGCGATCATGTTCTTTTACGAGTTCCTGCTGTACACGTGTCAGCACTGAACACTGGTTAACTTTGGGCTGAATTAATGATCTTTGTAAAATGGGGACGTATGAGATATTTATCCATAGACATTATGACAGAACCTGAGGTTGTGACAAATAATGTTTAAAGCCTATATTCAGCTACCAGTGAACAAATATGAATTTCTGGAGTTCTTTAATGACCATGTGAGGCTCATTCTAAAGGTGAGTCAGTCCCATAGACACCAATGTTAAAATGCAAAATAAATCTGGTTTTTTTACCTCTTTTTTTTTTAAAGGGAGTGAATATTTACATAACTCTTGAAAATTATATTAAGATTTGAAAGTGTATATATGTGGGACAAAGGACAATTTCCACAAAACATTGTTAAATACAGTGTTCAGTTAAGCATGCATTAACAGGCACCCCACTTCTATTTTCTTTTGTATTTTTGAATGTTTCAGTGTTCATTTACGTTAAGCATTGTGATTTACTGAATGTATATGAATGCCTCGTGTTCTTGGAGGGGCATTGAACGTCTCCTGCAAGTGAGACTGCAGCAGAGTTACGGTGGAGAAGGAGAGCTGTTGTTGTCTCTTAAGTTTAAAATAAAATCTTTTATGTTGCAAAGAACCAGTGGACTCATTGATACCACAAAGCCGCAACATACACAACAGACCACTCTGATTGACATGTGGGTGAGTATCTGTCTGCCATGTGGACTCTGACTTACAGTTTTCCCACAGGCTGAGTTGGATTTTCTCAGCTTTTATTATTTGAATAATAATTCTGTTTTTATTTCTTCCTGTAATGTAGAGATTTAGTGTAGCTGAATTCAAGAAGCAAACAAGCAAACTTAGTCACAGTAACTTGGTTTACTAGCACAATTTAGTTATATGGTAATATTTGTTTTACTTTATGTCCCAAGAAGTAATTTAGATCAGGGGTGTCAAACTCATGTCAGTTCAGGGGCCACATACAGCCCACTATGACCTGAAGTGGACCGGTTCATTAAAATCCTAACAAAATAAAATACTAATATTATGTAAATAATGTCAACTCTATAATTTGTACGTCCAAGTTTATGTCTAACTATATTTTAGAATGAAAGAGTAAAAATATATTTTCAAAATGTCATGAAATATCATCTATGAACTATCCTTAAAAATGTGTGAAAAACATGAACCATGAACAAAATGAAATTTATTAAGAAAAAAAAGCACAATTTTAACAATTCATGCCATTATTTTGTCTCAGCTTGTCACTTTCACATCTTTATTACAACTTACACATCACAGCGGATGTACAAATACAAAGGCTAGTCTGTAATCTAAAAACGTTTTGTGTAATTGTACTTTTTACATTAAAACAAAGAAAAACATTTGTGGTTTTTATTATTTCTAGTTTATTATGATAGTATTTCACTGGTCTGACCTACTTTAGATCAAACTGACCTAAAATTATTTTAACATCCTTGATTGTTAATATCTTCAGTGTAGTTTTTGTATTTCACATTCATCCCAGAGGCTGGATTTGGCCCCGGCCTGCATGTTTGACACCTCTGATTTAGACATTTAATGACTGGACTATGACGGACAGCTGTGGCCCAGCCCACTTCACACCAGCTCCTCTTTGCTGGCGGTCAGCCCACACGGGGGTCACATACAGTAGAGGCCAAAAGTTTGGACACACCTTCTCATTCAATGCATTTTCTTTATTTTCAAAATATAACCAAAAATGAATTAATCTTGACCAATTGAACCAAAAAATTATAAAAAATAAATGCAAAATAATATGATAGTCAACATGATAAACAAAAAAATGGACCAAAATTAGCAAAAAAATTACAAAAATATACAATAAATTGACAACTGATGGTCCCAACCCCATTGATA
>JAPTGZ010000007.1:32806879-32820408 GCA_029814645.1 Fowleria isostigma | reverse complement strand
ACTAAAAAGGACAAACAACAAAAAATGAGCAAAAACATCCAAAGTCATCAATTAAATGAACAAAATTGACAAACATATAAGCAATAACAACAAAATAAGCCACAAATTGAACAAAATTGAAAAAAAAAAAAAGAATAAATCTATGTAGTTGGATCAACGACAGCGGATGGACACACTGTGTTTAGGTTCAGTTAATGAGAGACTGGACTGAAAAAGACAGTTTTTCTGCAGTTTTCTCTGTTTTTGATCAAATAACCATCAACTTTAATCTGAGCTTTTTATTTACACTAATAAAATACAAAATACAGAGGATACTATTATAAATAAATGGTGATAAATCACTTAAGAAAGGGTAAATATGGTGGAAAATTGCTTTGGGTTTTTATAGGTTAATGTTTATTGCACTAAAAGGGGAAAAAGTTGGCATTAATTTTAGGTTATTATGTTATTATTTAACTGTTCCTGTTTATTTTACATCAAATTAGGTTAAATGTGGAACCTCGATTAAATGAGTTTGACACAGCTGCATTTAGGATTTTAAATGTTACAGTTTCTTTTTTTTTTTAATTTTTAATTTATTTAATTTTTTTTATTAATTACTAGAAATTAAAAAAAAAAAAAAAACCCTATTGGCATTTCAAACAACCCCATGGTTGAAAAACACTGTCTTATATAGAAAAAAAATATGTAATACCCTCTGTGTCTCCCCTATGGTATCAAAAATTGTTTTGAATATCAATTTTAATTTTTAGAGGTTAGAAACTCCAGTTGGTAACACTCACAAAACTGAAAAAGATGGTTATATTTGCCATGGAAGAAAAAGATTCTTTCCAGCACAGATCCACTCAAAGCGTGGTGCCAGGCATTTGTTGTGCTGTTGCACTGTTTCATGTTGAAAAATTTTGATTTGAGCTCTAAAATCATCCCCAGTTTTTGGTCACAGCTTGGCTACATTGCAGGCAAATGGGAAATAAAGGAGTCTTCACTGGAGAAACCCACTTAGTTTGATCTTCTCAGCCAGCTGGATGAATTGCTATTTTTAATGTTTTTGTTTGTGGTTTTTGTCTGACAATGAACGATTTTGTGTCATTGGAGTTTGTCTAGAAGCAGATTAAGGAAGCCAACGTTCCATTAGCTTCTGTTGTGTTTTTGTTTTTTTATTTGAGGATTCTGCATGGAATGTCATCACTCTATCCATTACCCTCCTCGATTTGGAAGCTTTTGTGTAATGCTCATTTTCCATTTGATGCATGTAGATCTGATTGTCCCGGCATTAGGATTCAGCAGGACCACCATGGCCGTGTTAAAACTCTGCTCTGAACAGAACCCTTTGTTAATGGCTTCATTGAGTGCTACAGTATGTGATTTGCAGAGACAACTTAATTATTGATCACAAAGACATACAGCATAAGTGGGGTCACATTTAATAAAGTACGCATAGTGCCAAGCTTATATGGAATTTAGGGACAACTTCTCTTTGAACCGAGGCTCCGAAGAGATTATGAACTCACCAAGGTTAGTTGGTCTCCAAATAGGTCCATCTAGCCATCACATATGCATCAGATCCATCAGTGGTTCATTTGACCCCCAACTGTCCACCATTTATTCTTCTCAGTCAAAACACTTCCTTAGCCAGCATTTAATCTTATTCATGCCTGATAATGAATCACATCTATGCTTCTCATTTCCATCCAATTTTCTGACTCTCCATTCCACAGACTTTTTCATCCCATCTTGTGGACTCCGACAGTAACCTCACTATTTTTAATCTTCCTTGGAATGGGTTTACTTTGACTGATGCAAAGGCACCCCATTGAGTGTAATTCTGTTTTGGACTTACAGGTTTGCTGTACAGACAATGGCTTTGTTTTAATCAGAGAGTGAAGCAGAGGTGTATTTAAATGACACAGTGGCAGCATTAACATTTAAATGTATGATTTATGTAATCAGCATACATCAGTATATACTAATATACTAATGAGCAAACCCAGCTGACTTACAATGAATTCTCCCACACATTCTCCCATCTCACTCATCACATTCTTAGTCAGACTGTCACATTTTAAAGCACAGTTCCCACTTTAGGTCACACAGGGAGTCTGAAAGACGTCTAGACAACCACGCTTATGGTTTGGTTTGTTTTAGGTATATTAATATTATCCTTAGGGTTTGGGGTAACGGTTAAATAACAGACATAAAAAGAAAATGGATAAATAAACACAACATGAAACAGGACATGAGCCTTGGTCTCCTGCATCTAAGGTCACAAACTTGGATTCTGCTGTAACCATCCCAACCACCTCCCACTGAGGTTTTCAGTACTCAACAATGTCACCTGACCCGCGATGACACCCAAGCAGGGGGGGATCTACAGGGGGTTTTGTGGTAATTATTAGATTTTTTTTTTTCTTTTGCAGAAACCTTTTTTGAACAAATGCCCCTTTACATCATCATGAGCCTCTTGCCGTCTACCTGTAAAGAATGTAAGAATGTTGCGGCTGAGGGTGGAGAAAAGTTACAAAAGTTACACAGGTAATGTCCCCCTAAATTGTTGAGGGTGGGCAGAATGAGGGAGCTTATATTGTAGCATAGGTTGCACCCCCCCTCGCAACTGGGGGTGGAGGTTGCAGCTCAATAAGTGTTGCAGCGTACCTTATTGTGGGAGTGGAGGGGATATTAATACTCATATAAACTAACACCCCCCCCCCATTTTGGTCTCAGCGCCCTCCTCTCTGCTTTCTCGTTTCAAACAGCCCCCAACATTGTCCCAATGCTGGCTGGGGAGAGGTTGAGAAATACTGCTTTCGTTGTAGCGTAATACTTAAATTTTTTGCTCTGTATATTTTTACTTGGGTGGTGTGTTGATACAATTCATATATATATATGTATACATATAAAATTGGTTTATTTGATAGGGACCATGCATATTCATAAACATTACTGTACAAAAAATATACCCATGTAAATATGACAGAATTGGTAAAAATAACTACTTTTCATCTGCAGTCCGTAGGCGGGTGACAGAACAAGATGTAAAGCAACCAACATTGTAAATGAAGTCAGGTCCATTAGTATTTGGACAGTAACACATTTTGTAATGTTTTTTCTGTACACCACCACAGTAAGTAAGCAATAAAGCAATTATGATGTGATTGAAGTGTGGTTTTTCAGCTGTTCAGCAGCTAAATCATGAGATTTAACTCAAAAATTGCATCATTTAGGATACACAACCAAAGTCCCTCCATTTTCAGAGGCTCAAAAGTAACTTGTACAACAGACTGCCGAACAGCTCCATGTCCAGGTATGCCTGTTCCCTGGTTATTCTATGACAAATTATTCATATAAAAGTCTGGAGTTGATGTCAAGTGTTGAATTTGGTAGCTGGAATTCTTTATGTAATGTCCAAAGAGGTGTCAATGTAAGTGAAGGAGACATCATTCAGCTAAAATATGTACAATATAGACAGTACTGTGCAAAAGTCCTGGGCCACCTTTTCTTCAGGTACAACAAGAAAGTATCGTAAATCCGTGCACAACCTTAAAAGACACACCAAACTAAACTACTTAACGGAATCTTTCCCTGAAACTTATTATTGCTGTACGTACCCCACATATATCCAGATAGAATCTTAATAAAATAACTGACAAGTGTATATATGTGGTCTTTAGAACTTACTAAACCAATGAACCTAACATTGGGTTAGGACTTTTGCTCAGCACTGTGTCTATATTATAAAAGCTAATTGGCCTCTGTGTGTGTGTGTGTCCAGGGATCCACCAAAAACTGCAAAGAGCTGACTGCTGTACTTCAGCATACTTAAATATTTTTGGTCAAGGAAGACAGTAGTGAAAACGGCAAGTTGATGGGACCAATATTTAGGGAGATATTAGTAATTTTAGTATACAGTAGCTCTACAATCACATTGTTATGGCCAGAACGCTTTGGTGTTACTGCTGGACAAATGTGATACAGCATGCACGAATACACAACACCATAACAACTACCACATCTTTTGGGTATGCAGAAAATTAAAACATTTCTGGAAGGCAGTAAATGATCTGGCTGTTAAGGTGGTGGAAACCCCACTGGACTTTACACCAATATGGTACCACTTTGGTACAGAATGAGACAAGACACTGGACACTAGACACAGGAAGAGGACTAGCATAATATCCTATATAGCAAAGAAATGTATCCCACTCAACTGGAATCACCAAAGACACCCCCCTTCATTTCCATCATCATTTTTTGGACTATAAGTCGCACAGGAGTATAAGTCGCAGGACCAACCAATCTATTAAAAAAAAGTGCGACTTATGGTTAGAAAAATACAGTAATTTGTTTCAACAAATTTTAAATGACAATGCACGTACACCCTAAAAAAACAGGAGAGATGTCTTCAGGAGGATATGGGAACCTTTTATGGACCTCTGACAGGTTTGACATGCCTAGATAATATTTACAAAGGATGAACTGTGAGCATGGGGTGATTTGATTTAATTTGCTATGCACTTTCTTTTGTTGTTTGTCTGTTTTTTTTATTTATTCGTTATGTTATTGAAATATTGAAACATTTATATAAAGATAATTGAAGAAAAGAAACAAAAAAAACCTACCATAGCTAGAACCCATTGATTCCCATGGGTCAAAATGCTAGAATATATTTGATCTTCTTGGAATGAGTTTACTCTGACTGATGCAAATGTTCTCTACATACAGCAAAAAATTACAGTGTGTCACTGTCCAAATATTTATGAACTAGTGATGTGTCATGCGCAAAAGATGTGGCTCTGAGAGCTGATGCTTTGTAGTGAATCAGAAGAGCTGGCTCGCATCGAGTGAGAGCCGGCTCCCAGTTACTTTCTTTTCGCTGCTTACCTAAGTGCTCGGCTTGAGCTCTGCGCAAGGCAAGACTTTGTTTTGATTGGTCGGCATCGTGGCCAATCAGATGTGAGGAAATAGGATTATACCATTATTTGTAAACAGAGAGGGGGGCGCTGAGAAGTAGAACGCCCGGCACTCCACTGCAAGTTAGACAGGGCTCTGACAGACAACAGTGAGGAGAGTGTGTGAGTGTCTCATGTAGTTGCGTATTGAAACTATGAGTGACACCCGAAAGTGAAGCAGCATCTGGCTGCAGTTTAAAGATACTTGTAACAACTAAGCAGAGTGTCTTCACTGCAAAATGAAAATAACTTTAAGACCAGGTTCCACCACAAACCTGTGTAGACATATAAGAACTGTGCATCCTACAGTGCAGTTAGAGGAGAGAGGGCAAGCTAGCACACCGTCTACTGATCCTGGTGTGTCTCGTCCCAAAACAACAGCAACTGCAGCAGCATCTACTGGCTTCCCCACACATGCAAGTATAACCAAGTAATGAAAGGGTTTTCAACACATATACCATTAATTTTTGCAAGGTTATGGTAAAATAAAGGTCTACAAAAAAATCCTAAATTAAGAGCTGTTCAGGAGTCAAAAGAGCCGGCTCTTCTTTGGGAGCTGAGCCAAAAGAGCCAGCTCTCTGAAAAGAGCTGAACTTCTCATTACTATTCTGAACCTGACTGTAGCTCATATTGTTTTGAGGATTTGTCAAATTTATGTAAATATATAAGAGCTTCACATTCAGTTGTGCTCATAAGTCTACATACCCTGACAGAAAGTGCATGGGATGGTCTTGGATGTTCCAACATGACAATAGCTGGGTTTCCATTACATTTTTCCAAAAATATATTCTATAATTTTTATAAAGTATACTTGTAGGTGTTTCCAATAAAGAGTGTTTGGCTTCTGATGCCTGAGTCTAGTGCAGCCCTGTCTATCCATCTCGCGAAATGTCGTAGTTCTTGCAGAGAGAGAGTGAAAGAGAGAGAGACAAAGAGAGGTGCGTCCATGCCTCACAGCACTCTGCAGGCATGTCCCAAGGCCAAGTCCTTGGCAGTGGCCACACAAAATGGAAATCTGGGAGATAATTGTACAGAATTAACCAATAAGTTGTGGTACCAGAATTTCCAAATAACCAGGGCAATATTTAACATGTCACTGAACTTGTCCTGCCTGTGGCTAGTGAAGACGCATGACATGTTTCCATGACACTTTTGTGCAGAGCCGGACCATGGTCAGTCTGTGCCCTAGGCAGAACACAGGAATGGCATCCCATCCTTTGTCAAAGAACAATACTTACTATACTGTTAAACACAACAGAAAGTCATCTAATTGACAACCAACTTGACTCATGGTTTAGAAGTAGTAACTACCCTATTTTAACTGTGTTTATTCTATTTTGTACTGTAAAGCACTTTGTGACCTCTGCCTGTGAAAGGTTCTCTATAAATAAACCTTAATTATTGCTTACATAGTCTGCCCCAATGCATATTGAGAAAGCCATCTTAGCTGCTCCTCCAAGTAGCAGAGATAAGTTCCCCAGCATCTTCAGGTCACAAAGTGCTTTACAGTACAAAATAGAGTAAGCATACTAAAAATAAGGTAGTTACATGCTTTCTAAACTGTGAGTCAGAGTGGTTGTAACTTAGATGACTTTCTATTGTATTTCAGCAGCAGAGTGAGAACTGTTCGTCAATGAGGAGAGGGGCACCACTTCCATGCAAACTCTAACACCAATAGAATCACTAAAACAGCCTGGTGAATGGAATGTCATGGGTTTGATCCTCCTCTTCTGTGCTTTATTATTGCCTCTTCTCTCACAAACTGGGTCTGTTCAAAGTAATAATGGGCCGTAATACATTTAAACTGGAAAAACATATAAAATGGCTACGGTTATCTCAAAGATGTACATCATAATATCATGCAATAAATAAAGGAAATTTAGATTCATTAAAAAAAAAATCTCTTCCCTCTCCTCCTTGTGATGTCCCCCTCAGAAAAACAGCTTTTGTGTAATACTTCTATATCAAAATGTCTCAACACCGCTTCATGAAAGCATAAAACCCTTGACAGTTTATGCGACATTTCTGTGTTTCCATCATTAATTTTCTGGCATTTTGTGCATTTCTGAGGGTAATGGAAACCCACCTAGTGACCCAAAACACAAGGCCAAAACGACCTGTCATTGGTTACAGCAGAAAAAAAGTGAAGATTTTGGAGTGTTCATCTCAGTCTCCTGATCTCAATATCATTGAACAACTCTGGGGAGGTCTCAAACATGCAGTTCATGCAAGAAAACCCAAATCTTAAATGAACTGAAGGTGTTTTGCAAGGAAGAATGGGTTGCTTTACCATCTGAAAAAATAAAGTGCTTCATCCACAACTACCACAAAAGACTTGAAGCTGTCATTGATGATACCTCTTAGTACTTTGCTGGTTCATGGGCACCCCCACGCAACAGCATTGATACTTTGCAGAATATCTCAGGAACCACACAACAAAACTTAATGGGGAAAATTGCTATCACAAGCATACTCTTTGGTGATCTATGGTGAGTTTGGGGCAATTCTAGCCTTTCGAGAAGGTTTTCAATTCAGCCGTTAAGTGTGATGTTTTTTTCCAGGAACTTCACATGTAAATTCTACCATTATAACTCCGTGATAGGTTCATTATGCATTATATTTTGTGATAAAAACATGCTAAATTATGTTAGCAGATTTCCATATTGAAGCTTGATAACAATTACAACTTCCGGTCGGTCTCTTGACCAATGAGATGCTTGGATTTTTTCTTCTTTTGTTTTTATGATGTGACATTCCAATCCGAGCAGACAAGATGAAATAGTGAGGTGAAATAGTTATCTTCCAGTATCAAAAACAAAAGGTATAATGATCTCTCATGGCCAAAACAAAGGCAAATAAGTTTGTCTTGTTCCACACAGAAACTGTTTCAAGGAGTGGCATAAGTGACTGAGGAAGTGAGGGAAAAAATGAGTGGAGAAAAAAAATTAAAAATGTGAATATTTTTGGTTGTGTTTGTGTTAGAATGTTGGGCTCTTTTTCTCCTAATAGCCAAGGCCTGAGAGAAACATATTTAAAAATGAAAAAGCTTGTACATTGTTGATCTGTGTCTTTTTTAAATTAAATTCAGTGACATTCAATTTCTGTTTTGTTTTTTCTTTTGTTGTTATACTCATATAGCTATTGATCCATTTATGTGGCATAATTTTAGAATACATATTATTATTGCCCAGGTTGTCCTGAAAAAAAAAGATGTTCATTACTTGACTGTGCATGAAAGGGTTGAGATTACACATGCATTAATAGACAGAGAGGCCAGGCGGACAAAATACAGACATAAATGTCTTGGTTTTTTAAGGGTTAAAGGGGCAGGGCCAATACAGAGCATTAAAAACTAGGGTATGTTAACTTTGGATCAGAGTCATTTGGATACTTTCTGTTGTCAGTATGACTTAAAAAAAAAAGCAAACACATTTATTTGATAATGACTTCCCCAAACCACTAACAGTGAGTGAAAGAAATGTGTTTGTATTATTCATATTCTCTGAAAAATGCCCAAAGATTCACAAATTCTGCTAGGGTATGTAAACCTATGAGCACAGTTGTATAAGATCCTGAAATGACCTCTACTGACTCCTTCAGTGGTATGTTAAGTGCACATAACTGCATATGAACATTTACATTGAGAACAGGGATACCCCAGGCATTGGTGATGACTTAGCAGTGAGAATGGGCAGATTTGAAAAGAGTCTTGCATCAGTCATTCAAGTCCTGTAAAAGCTCAAACCTCTGTAGGATCCATCTATTTCAGGTGACACTGGGGGAAAGCTGCATTCAGCTTGGACATGTTGCCAGTTCATCACAGGCCTGACAACCATTCACTCTCATATTCACACCTATGGGCAGTTAAGATTAACCAGAAAGGTCCCAGCTTCAAAACCCATCACTTTCTTGCTATAAGGTGATGATGCTAACCACTGCACCACTATAAAATATAGCCAAAAAATATGCGGACAGACTCCTTTTTAAGACCATTAAATTTAGAATAATGGGCTGTAACTAAATACATTTACTCAGGCAGGGTCTTAAAGTCCAGTTTTTATGATACCTGCCACTATGTGTTTCCACTTCAGTAGAGCTGCAAAGATAAATTTAGGATTCTGGGAAAAAAAAAAGGACATCTTCAATTATTTAGCACTGGACAACTACAATGTTATATTTTATTTTTAATTATTTTTACCAAACACAATCAAATTTAATACACTGAATTACACTGAAACAAATACACTCATGTTTAGATCATATATCAACAGACCAAACAGTATAAATAAGTAACTAACACTTAAAGACCAAACAAACAAGAAACGCATATTTCATTTATTTACTTGTAACTACACAATAACACTTTGCAACACACTTTCTACCAACTTATCTAAATGATTTTTATAATCACCATGTATATTTGCAACATATCATAAAGAAAATGAAAATTCTATTTGGTAATATAAATCAATTTATTTACAGAATCAACATCTACAGCCTTAGAAAAAATCTTTCACCTGACAAAGAAAAATTACTGCTGAAATCTACTTAATTTAATATTTCAATAATGCACTATATTTGGATTGAACACTATCAATTTGACACCTTTTTCTGCTATATATGTACTTGTCATTTCTTCCTATATTAAAGTATGTTATCAAAACATGATCTGTGCTATGAGACATAATTAGTTAATGGGCCGATTAATTGATGATAAAATAACCTGAAGCATTAATCTCCAGATTAAGATTATACAGCATTTATGAGTCTATAAAACAGGATAGCAGTTATTCATCAATATATTCAAAGGACAGAATTAGCCTGAGCTCCACTTGCTTGATATTGATATTTTATTTACATGTTATTGCATCAAAAGTATCTGCAGAAAGTTACTCCTCTAAGGCTTATCCATAAGTGTGGTACTTATAGTCTATGGGTGTATGCACTTAAGATAAGCCTTTGAGCACTTCTTTAACACTGGCTGCTGTTCTTTTACTGCTTTTATGTCATAACCCACAACATCCTTGGAGCATTTGAGGGTGTTCCTTGAAGGTGGTACTAAGAAGCAGAATTGGCTGTGGTCTAGCCTACCATTTTGCAAAGAAGAATGACAGTGTTGGCTGGCTTTGCAAAACCCTGGAATACCTTCAGCTAGACTGTTTTTTATGTGTTATGTTCACTACATATCAGAACTCTACCTGCTGCACTGGCACAGAAGGTCTTATTGAATGTAAATTGTTGTGTCTGACGCATTTACACATGAGGTAAAAAAATCTGCTCAAAGCCCAAAGAGATAGTGCAGGGCCTCGAAGACATCTCCATGACGACTGTGCAAACTACATTCACTGAGGAAGACCATGAAACATCGAAGTGGGCTTGCACTTTACTTTTTTGTCAACTTAACATGCTTTACCACAAACTAATAAAGAAACTATCTGATCTTGGCCCATATCCCATGCTCTGCTGGTGAGAAAAATTTAAGCACTGCAATGACAAACAGTGGTACCCCGCAAGGCTGTGTCATTGGCCCCATGTTGTACACACAAAGGGCATTTTCACACCATGTATCTGAGTCCATATCTGTTTATGATAGACCCCAAAGCCTGTTTATTTTTAGCAATGTGAATCCAAATGTTCCATACATGAGTATCTTACCCTGGGGTGCTGCTACGAATTGTAGGCTCCATGAAAAGTAAACATTGTGAAACCTTCCTAAAATACATTCTCTGTGGATTTGTCAGAGCTCTGTCGACGCTCTGTAAGTGCCACCACTACTGCAACAGGCAGAAACCTATAGTTAAATGTAACATGCTTTGGACGTCTGACTTCTCTGTTATACAGCAGACCTTACATGAAATTTTCTAACTTGTATGTACTGGGCCCCCCAGAAATGCCGGGCCCCATGAATTTGTTATGGTTACCCCCCCCTTTATGATGCCCCAGACCATAACTGAGCCTAGCTGAGAAGGTAGTTCTAAGTACAGACTGCGTGGATTCCACTATGATATGTCACTGTGTGAAAGCAATCTGTGTCCGAGACCGGACATGATCTAATCATCACTCTGCAACTAGACCAGTGAACAGACCCCTCAACTGTTTTCTCCTGAAAAAGCCTTGGATCCGTGCAGCACAGGCTTGCCTTAAAGACCAAACCAGTCGGTAATATATCAGGGACGACAAAGGTTGCTCTTCTTCACTTTGCGTCAAACAGACTAACAGAAAAGTATTGCCTATCTTGCCGCGTTTGTCTTCTTCTGACTTCCACATTCCGCCAGAATTTCATCCACATCACCACCTACTGTTTCAGCCCTGTAACACCCACTCGTACTCGGTCAGGGGCTGTGACACGTGCTTGTGAATGCAACATCTGTGAGAAAGGTGTGAGAGTATCCAAGTACAGCACAGATCCAGATACCAAGTGTGAAAACACCCAGAGACAACATGATTCTCAATGTCAACATTGCAGTCATTGGGCTGTTTGCTGTAAATGAAGAAAGAGCATACTGGAGAGAGGTGGTGAATCTGGAGAAGATTGAAAAATTCAGCCTGCCACCAAAGAGTCTCAGCAACTTCTACTCTTGCATTATTAAAAGTATCTTGACCAACTGCATCACAGTGCGGTAAGAGAACACTCCTGCCATAGACCACAAAAACCTCCATAGGCTGACTCGAAGACTTAAAAACATCATCAGGTCATCCCTTCCATCTCTGTAGGATCTACTATTGGAGAGTCCATAGGGGAACCTGCAGCTACATCCATCATAATAATGCCCTGTACACACCATGCAGTAGTTTCATTTCTTTGACTTTTTCTGCTGTTTAGTTGTGTCGTTGTTTGATATTATAATCATCTTTGCCATGTGATACAAATCAAACCTCACTAACTGCAAAGTCAAATAAAGAGTGTTTTCTTGTGTCATTGTGGTCAATCTTGTGTTGCTCATTGCATCCATTTTATGTCTAATTAGCAAGTAAGTAGTATGATTGCAGGCATTGATAGTAAGGTGACTAGTGAATTTTGATTAGAATGGCCAGCCATGCAGTTTACTCAGCATATTCAATACTGAGAAAGCGGTCTGGAATCGCAGGGCTTGAATCCAAATATGACGGTGGGACTAATAGTAAACTGAGTAAACCAAAAACAGAAAAGACATATGTGACACTTTTGTCTAAAAACTTAAGAGTATAGAGTATGATCTGTAATTCCATCCTTAGTTTTGAATCAAACAGCCAACAGCAGTAAAGAGATTTGCAGACTTGGAACCCAATTTGACTCACAACAAAAAGAAGTTGGTGCATATGACTTATTTTGAAACACCCGCCCCCAAGACTTGTGATTGGCCTTGTAAAAAAAAAGATCGAGCATAACCAACAGTGAATAGAGCAGTTCCAGACCGTTTTCTCAGTAGTGAATACACTGAGAAAATGGGATAGCTGGCTATGCTTATGTTTGATACCACAGATTTCCTTTCCATTTTGATACAAGTAAAACTCAGGCTAGTATCAGTGATACCAATCTGATACTTTCTACAAATACAGTCAAAGTCTGGAAAATCTAAAATAAATAAATAAATAAATAAAATAGTCATTTCAAATTGTAACTTCAGAAAGAATACAAGACATGAGAGTAACTGTGTTTTAATTATTAACAACTATTTTAAGCATGAAAACTTGCATATTAATCACATTACATGAATGTTAACATGAAACATAAAAATTCTGAACATTGATTTGTTGATTGCTTTATTAATCCCCAAATAGCAAAATTCAAATGCCAAGGACTCACAACATTCATCACACAGTACAAACAAAACACATCATTATTACAGACTCTGCTACAGACCCCTGTAGCATCAGTGCAACAGCCCAATAGCAATTTTATATAAGATTCTCATTATAAAACCGCACAACAGCAGGAACAGAAAAGTTCCTAAGACGCTCAGTACAACACCGGGACATCACCATTCACTCACGACAGAACCTTTTAAGTTCATTTAGGATACTGTTAAGTGGATGGTTCTTTAAAGACAGAACAGTTTGAACTTTGGTCCTCATCCTTCATCTATAGCAGGGGTCTCAAACTCATTTCAGTTTAGGGGTCGCATTCAGCCAAATTTGATCTGAAGTGGGCCGCACCAAGAAAATAATAACATAATAATTTACAAATAATGACAACTCTAGAGACAACTTTAGAGCAAAAAAAATGTAAAATGTACAATGAAAATATTTACATCTACAAACTATCCTTTAAAACAATGTGAATTAACATGAATAACATGTAATTTCTTAAGAAAACTAAGCTCAGTTTTAACAATATTATGTTTCAGTTTATCTTTTACACATTACAGTGAATCTACAAATATAGAATACATTTAATAACAGGCAAAATACTGGTAAACTTGCACTTCACATATTTCAAAATGTACAGATTTATTCAGATTATTCATTTTTTTTGTGAAATAATAGTTTGTTTTAGTATAAATACAGTAAAATGACATGAAAATGTTTATATTTACAGAGAGAAAAACTGGGAATTGTGAGTATTTCTAGGTTATTATGATTGTATTTTACTGATCTGACCCA
>JAPTGZ010000007.1:32739448-32759187 GCA_029814645.1 Fowleria isostigma | reverse complement strand
AAAAACTACTGGATGGATTTTGGGGAAATTCCAGGATTTTTTAAAAAAGATTTCTTTAACATTGGGAGATAGGATCATTTTCAGCATTTGTGCATATAACTCCACCAAAAATAAAAAATAGTCAGAGCACTGATATAAATAAGAGTAGGATTATTACATCATGCTTGGCGGAGGTCTGCGCTCTCCGAGTGCTTTTCTAATTTAGATTGGAATAAAATAAATGAAAAGTCTTTTCTAATATCATCTGCTTTGAATAGTTATTACTCAATTTTTTTTTAGTTAAATCAATTTGGATGTTTATGGAGTTTAATTATTTAAGTGTAATAACTATGCACACAATTGATATTACAAAGTATTTTAAGTTAAATGTACCTAAAAAATTTATAAATTAATTTATACCATATTTATATCATAAAATTAATTTTTTTTTTAAGGCAACCACTTTACTCACATTTTTTTAAGAAACTTAATTTATTCTGGCTTACCATGAGCTAGCAGATGCCTAGTTTACAGAAAATGTTTGTGGAACAGATCAATGGAACTGGTGAAGAATAAAACAAAACATTTTGAACAATAAAACAAAGCAGTCTTCTGACGGTTAAAGCAAACAATCATTGATAGTCGACAGCTGCTTAGAACTTTTTAATATTATATGGATTCAATCTTTTTGTTTTAAAAGTGAAACTCACTCTCACTTGAGGGATTTGTGCTTGAATCAGCTGCTGAAATAATGAAATGAGTAACAAAGTATAAGTACTTTAAGTTTTTTTTTTTTTTTAAGGTATCTGTACTTGAATATTTATTTTTCTGCCAAATTTTGTATTCTTACTCCCTACACTTTTACATAAATATCTGTAATTTCTATTCCTTACATTCTCAGATAGGCTTGTTACTATTTCAAACTAAATAGAAGTGACAGTACATAAAATACATTTCTTTATTCACAATGGAATTAGTAAATGGAAAACGTTTTGATTTTGTCTAGTTAAATAAGTGTTTCATTCATGGCAAAAAAAAAACTTAACTTTTTACTTTTGTACTTTATTACAAATAAGAAGTTGTAATTTTTTACTTAACTAAAGGAGTTGAATCAGTACTTCTTTTATGAGAGTATTTTTTCACATCAGTAGCTGTTCTTCTACTGAAGTATGGAATATGAGGACTTTTACCACCTCTGGTCTTGTCACGTTTTGAAGCCAGAGACAAGTTGGTTTAGTGCTGATGAGCAGGTAGAAGGAAACGAGAAATAAAAACACATGTTGGGGAATGAAAGAGCATTTGATATTGATGATTACAAAGTTGATATGACAAAAGAAAACATTTTTCTTGAAACATGACCAAAAATTTCATGACCATAATGGTTCCAACTGATTCTCTGCCTCAACATTCAATAAGTTCATTGTTGCAGATGAAGTTATGGATGTTTTTATGCCTCAGTGTGTGTAAAACCCATTTTGCATCTGATACCCATGAACTTCGCTGTCATATTTCCTGACATGTGGACACATCAAACCATTTCCATTCAAAGTTAACTGAGGCTCTGCAGTCTTAAATCCAGCCTCTTTAATGAATGTCCTCCAAACTTTAAGGGCTAATGAAATACAGAGATTAATAGCAAACTGGAGAGTACAGTGTCCATCAGCTGCTCTCATTTATCACGACATACAGGACTGTAATAATACTCCTGCTTTGTCATCTGATTTTATGGGATGTGGGTCACTTAACAGTCATGCCATCCTCCATTTGTGAGCTGCTGAAAGTGGTTAGCTACTGCATGTTTTTTTCACAAAAGATACAATGGATTTTCCAAGGCCAGACCCAGCCTGGGAACCAGACTCATCTGCCTGAGAGCAAATTAAACATTTGCTCTGGCAGATCAGTCTGGTTCTGCTCCCATTCAAACTGATTTCCACCCGGACTAGATCAGTGCAAACCAATCACAGCCATTTATCTGCTATCGAGTGGACCTGATGTGGTTTGATAGGATGAACAGGGACCACCTGCGATTCTTCAAGTCCAGTATTGGTTTTTGGAGGAGTTCCTGAATGCAGCACAAGCAACTCCAACAGATGGTCCGGCCCCAGTTGAAAGATGGTAACCTGCTAGGTCTAAAAGTCAATGTGGGCATGAAGGACCTATATGTAACCTATGACCCTTATTCTACACAGACCATTTGCCAGAGTAAAATTTACTCAATTTGAAGAAAATTTTGTTCTGTGTCAAATAACATTTGGTCACATTAACTGAACATTAAATAAGCGTCTCCAACCATTGTCACTGATTGATGGGTTTTACTGGTGAATCAATGTTGTAGAAGATGACAGTGTTTCCACGTTCTGCATGGAGCCTCTGAATGTCCAAATGGGTCATATCCAATGATCATGAAAAGATGACAAACTCCATTTTGCACCAATTATTCACATGTATTGATGGGATTAGTGGATCAACAGGTACCAAACAGTTTACCTCAGTGGATGTTTGGGTCTTTATGAGTTAAAAATATATCTGGTTTGATGGGCAACATTCTGGTGCAGCTATGGCAAAAAACAAAGAGCTGACAACAATCAACTGGAAAAAAACATCTAGTGTCATTGCTCTTACTAGTTGTGCATCTGTCTGCTGTGAGTAGAAGCATTTTGTCATTGCCTGTTGGTAACACCACTGAAAAATAAACCAAGAGCTCCCAGACTGATTTTCATTTGAGACCAATATGGCAGAATTTTGTTTTATTGCAAGTCACAATGATCTTACTACTTTATTTAATTAATCATGGCTAAAAGTGACAGTTCATCACACATCCATCAATATGCAGTGGTCCTTTTACATGAAAATACAGCATCCCATCTGGAAACATGTCCTTGTGTGTTGTATTATAATGTATTTTGCGTTGTTTCTGGGTGACACATGCATACTCCTATTGTGGAAAAAGTTTAAGATTTTTCAAACTTTACAACATGTTTGGAGAACATGCTAATTCATGTAGGTTATGATAGAAAAACTTCCCTTGAATGTAGAGAAGAAGGACTCTGAAGACATGGCACACTTGGGCTCAATCCCAATTCCTCCCCTTGGCCCTCCCCCTTCCCCTTGGCCCTTGCACTTGGAACAACCCCTTGAAATGGAGTTACAGGGAGTAGGGGTTGAAACATTCCCCTATGAAATGAAACGAGACAACCCTTCCAGACCTGTTACATCATGATCAGTCATCGATGCTGCTATAAATCGATGCCGCCAGGGGTTGTAACTGTCTCTGTTTCATGGGCTTTGGTCATCTTTTTGCTGCTATCAACTACAAAGTGCAGAAACGTGATCTGTAACACATTGAAATCGCATTAAATGGCCAATCAAATGATTAAGTTGTTTATGATGAAAATAGGTACATTTGTGTGTTTCTTTCATCACAGTGGTGCACATGCAGCTGTGTTTACCTCCATCTTGCCAATATTCAAACAGGAAATTTCTCATAGTGGTCCTGAAAAATTTCTGTTTCACGGACCAAACAGCCCTCCCCCTCCTCATCGTGAATCCCGACCCCCTACCCCTTCACTTGAACAAACAAAGTGGAGGGGGAGGGGACAAGGGGTAAATTGGGTTGGGCCTTGGAAGACTCGTTGAATGTGTAAAAATAGATTGCTTAGAGTATTGAAGAAACTACTGTGCTTCTGAGGGCACTTCCCACTATACAAAGTTCCTATTGTCCTATTCATTATTCAGTCTTAGGAAATGATGTACAAATGCACATTCCTGAGAGTTCAAGACACTGATATTTCAGGCAGCATACATACTTGAGACTTGAGCTGTACACATCTTATGTGTAGAACCAAATGGAGGACAGAGTACAAGGCAAAGCATGCAGAAAGCATCACAGCCTGAACTCAGTGCTAAGAGATGGCTAAAACCACAAGTTATGCTAGAATTTCTCTGACAGCTTAAATCCCCTATAGACCATGACAGTGCAGTAAGGCATGACAATGAAAAAATATTTGATGGTTCAGTATCAATACAGATCAGTATATAAGGTCTAGTCTAGTATTCCATACATGAACACCAGCTTAACCTATAACAATTACCCGAAACATACATCCAAGCTCTGTAAGGATTAAGAGAGAAATACAGCAGGCTGCAGTGTTATCTAACATGCCACTGCCTGCCCAGTCACCTGGTTTGAATCCTCTTGAACTGCTAGATCGCAAGGTTAGAAAAAATACTCAACTAGCAAAGAACACCTTTGGCAAGTTTTACAGTAAACCCTGCAAAGTATTTCAGTTCTGAATCTGAAAAACAAGCTTGGAGATGCCAATTACAGTGTGTAAAACTGTTCAGAAATAATACAAACATGCATGTGTCTCCCAAAAACAACACACCTACGTAGGTGTTCCCAAACTTTTGACATACGCTATAGTGTTAATCTATTTAGTCACTGCTCCTAACCCTTTATAGGGAACTCATAGAAATACTCTGAAATTCAAAATGTCAACCTTACTGTGTTATTGAAGGAAATAACAAGACTTTATTACTTTTTGGATTTATTTTTTTTTTCATTTTTTTTTTTTATTATGTTAAAAATCAAGATTAAAAAAGTTTCAATATTTTTGTACCTTACCCATAAGTGGCAAAAAAAAAAATCCAAGAAGTATTGTAGGAGCAGAATGGAAGTTATCCATTAATTTTGTGGTGGTGTATTGGGTTTCACTGTAATCAGTGGTCAACTATATAAGGGGAGAACCTCTGTGTGTTGAGCCAGGTGTTTCACCCAGAAGGACAACAGTTTTTGACCTCTGAGGCTGATAAGTGTTGCACTTCACCTTTGTGGATATTTGTATGTTTATCATTGGAATTTTGTTAATTAATGGACACCAATATATGTTTTTGTATAAAATAAATGGAGTGAGCTTTCAATGGCAACACAGGCTTGGACTATCAATCATCAGACAAGGTAATGATTCAGCGCATCATTTAGGTCGTCTGTGGTGTGGCATCTCAGTGGCTTAAAGCATTGGCTTGGCCCCTACAATTATATATAAAAAATACACGAAAAAACACATGTGATGTAAAAGAAACATGTATTTTAAAACATTAGAACACTTTTGAAACATTACAACAGTGTGACTGCTGATCCAGACATCTGTCAACATACACATTATCCCTTTGAACCAGTGTTTCTGCTAGAAATTTTTGTAGCAGCAGTGCTGTGTCTGTAACCTGGCAGCAATAGGGGGGCATGATCCCTGGGGGGGCAAATTTTGTTAAAATAACCCTTTAAATTGTGACTTCTGGTGAGTTTTGTGGAAAGAAATTGACAAATTGCATCTTATCAACAGATTCAAATTAACTTTAACTACTTACCTCATTTGAAGTCCACTTTGTATTGATTTTCAGCCTTAAATGTAACAGACTAAAAAAGGGAAATGTTGTCATCTACTCTTTTGTCCCTTAATATCTTTCATAAATTTGGTAGGAGCGATGCATGACAAGATAGGTTGTAGGAGAAAAAAATGTATGTCTGCAAGTCAATGTATGTGTGGCAATAAAGATGACACAGAACTCTCAAAAGATTCCAGTTTGCTTCAGTAGTGTAGGCAGAAAGGGGAGGAAGGGAGGAGGCTGCGCAATAACGCCTACAGCCATAGCCAAGTGGATTAACTAGCGGCTAACAACTTGGAATAAAATTTAGCACATCATGATACTTCAAAGTCAGTGTTTTGTTTTTTATTTTTTTGCAGGGGTACTGAGGATTCAGCAGCGGTGCAGCATCACTGCATAATGTACATTGGGAAAACCCTGCTTTGAGCATCATTCCTTACATTAGTACCATTACTTCATGGTACCTAACAAAGCAGTTACACTGACTGTTCATCCAGAGGTGGACCTTACAGACCCTGTAGACCACATTTGACCTGAGACTGTTGACTCTCCATCCTCACTGTAACTGTTAGATAAGATAAGGTATTCCTTTATTCGTCTCACAAGGGGAAATTCCGTTGCTGTCACTTTCTTGTTATGTTTGCAGAAAT
Source organism: Fowleria isostigma (assembly GCA_029814645.1). NCBI lineage: Eukaryota > Metazoa > Chordata > Actinopteri > Kurtiformes > Apogonidae > Fowleria > Fowleria isostigma. The sequence continues at coordinate 32,753,173 of JAPTGZ010000007.1, read as the reverse complement.
GACCAAAAATAATCTCTTGCCTAATGCAGGGTTAAACTATCTAATATGATATACCAAACTTTAGTTTCTCATTACCAACACGAGATGACTTTTAACTTCTTGATCTCTCATAATGTTCCAAACCATGCATATTTTGATTCTGAATGTCCTGTAGGGCTAAGTTAACATTATAACAAGAGGTTTTTGCACAAGCTCAGAGCTAATTTGTTTGAACAGTGGGTATGCCAGTCCCATAATCCCCTTCAAAATGATCTGGATTTACTCCATGCCCCAGTTTTATCAGTGGAGTGCAGTCCATACACCCATATTTCTTCTTTGTGGTACAGTGTATGAAGAAAAGCAGCTACCTTCATGGATTATAACATTAGCTCTGCAAGTCCACATTAATTCTAGATGTGAAGGAGCTAAAAAGGTGATTATTGTTAAGTTGCAGTTTTAAAGAAGCCTTATGTTTTGACCGAAAATTATTTGTGGCTATAAAAAAATCAAAAAGTAATTATCGTAGGAGCAGTAAGTAAGAATTTTACTACCCAATTCACTGCCATAATGCATCTGCTGGAGGTTAATGGGGTTGTTTATCATTGTTGGTGACTCAACAATTAACTCTGCGACTTTCAGTTCTTGTGGGTCTTAACATGGATGGAAATTTACTCACCCCAGTAGAATTTATGATCCCAATAATCCCCTGCCCAGTGATGCAATTCATAGAGCAAGACATTTAAGATAAGACGAATAGGATCATATATATTTTTAAGCCTTCAGCTAAGGGCTTATCTATTTTTAAGGGTAAACTTGCTGTTGTATCTGTGTCCCTATCATCTGTGCTTTGTCTTTATCAATATGTCAAGGCTACCTTTTTCTACATTCACTGTCAACTCAAAAAGAGCATAATGCATTAACCAAAGACTCACAATATGCAGCAACACAGTGACTGCACTTCAGAGCACTCTTTCTTTCAAAATAACAGCAGAAGCTCAGAAGCATTAATTAATTATTCCCACTCTATTGTTACAGGCTCCTTAATTTGTTATTTTAAATAGTCCATTTTTACAAGTGAGCTACAATGTAACGTGTGTGTTCATGTGAGTGACTGCAAAAAAAAGGTTTAAGCATGTTGAAATATAGAAAAATCTAAGTTTTCTCAGGAATTAGTTTTATCCAGGAGTACTTTTTCACAAGGACAGGCATGTTAATGTAATCTTTTGAAAACAGTGTCCAACCTAAACTTGAAATAGAAGTGCAAAAAATTAATGGTTTCACTGATGGGCACTCTTTGAATGACAATGACCTCCAAATAAACTAGAGTGCTTGGCGGTACATAAGACACTCAAATGAGTCACAGAATGTCCTTCAGGCAGTACTTTGGCCCTGGCTCTACAAAGGCGACTGGATGCAATAAAAGGAAAGAAAATATAGGCAGCAAAGGTAAAAATGTGTTCCGACAAAATTCCGAAGTTTTGAACTAGGTGAATCCATGTAAACACTGACAAAGCTACTAAAGAATGTAGTCAAACAAGAAGTGAATTACAGATAACAGCTCTTAAATGGGAATTCTCTCGCTCAGGGGTTGGCAACCTGCGGCTCTTTCATCCTTCTGCTGCGGCTCTTGTAATATTAAAAAAAAAAAAAAAAACATGTTTAACTTTTTGTCGCTCAATAAAATAATGGTAAAGGTTTAAAACGTTAGTTCCATTTGTTAGTCCACAATGTTAAAGACCGTTTTCTGATTAGTGATACGTTGGTCGTGAATGTAACAGCTCTTGGAGCTGGTTCTGTCAAAGCTCTTACTGCAACCCGACACACTACCTGCATGTTTTACATGTCCAAGACACAGCCACCCATACCCACATACACAGTAACTCACTTTTAAAGGCTTTATTTTGGGCTAAAATACACACCATTAATAAATGTCTAATACGTGTTGCTCAATGGTGTCTTTGGCTAGCGGTAAAGAGAGGTTAACTCACTTCAAAATAAAACAAAGCAGATGTGGATCACCCATCATCCATTATTTTCATCCATGGATCTTCTTTTATTTCTTCCTTTTCCACTACCCCCGCATTTTGTTTAATTTTACCCATGCCCGTACCTGCAAAAATTCTTTTTTTTTTTACTTCGCATGTTTTTGCAGGTTTCCTGTGGATACCTGACCAGATGCAGGACTCTATACATAGCACTCGGGTAAAAATGATACATGCAGCTTTTATTTTAGTTGTCAAAGAGGTTTTGCGGCTCTCTGTGTTTTCTTTTCTGTGGGAAACGGGTCCATATAGCACTTTGAATGTTTAAGGTTGCTGACCCCTGCTGTAGCTCTTGCTGTTTAAAGCATAACATCCGTTATTTTAAAGGTGCCCTGCCACACAAAACCATTTTTACTTGTGTTTCTGTTTTAACAACTTTTATAGGGTTTTCCATTAGTTATGCACATTTTGTTTGCAGCATAGATTGCAGATGGGCATATACAAAACATAGAACTGACAATATAGAAACGCTGCAATATTTTAGTTGTAACAATGAAGGTTTCTATTTCTTTCCCTCCTTCCCTTTCCATGCCCATCCCATTCCACCTCAGCCTCAAATTCAGATCTTATATGTGGTTGTACAGTGCATAGAGTGAGATTGATCATAAGAGGTACCAAAGAGTTTACCTGTATTTTTTTAAAAATATGTACGGTCCATAGGTGTTTGTGTTATGTAGTGAATGTGAAAATGAACCTCTATCTCCTCTTGTCTGCTATTGCCACTGAAAAGAAATAAGCAAATAAATCAGGTCAATTAGGAAAACTGCTCAGTCTGATCTGTTTCTGCCTGAGCTCATTACTACACATGAGCTCACCCAGGTGAGACCACACCCACAGAATTTGTCCACCTCAGTGACAGCTGAATGTCAGTGTTCTTGTGTGCTATGTTCCAACAGAACTTCAACAATGCAGGGGCTTCACAATATGGTTAGCGCTGAAGTCTGGAGCAGTATCATTGTGGTAGTCTACGACCAGTGCTCAGACTATAAGTAAACCATTGTTGTCAACTCAAGGAAGTGATATGTATATTGAATAGCTGTTAGCCAATCAGATCAGCATGTTAAATATTCATGAGAAGTAGTGCAAGTCAAGCTGAGTCTAACAGCAGGGTTTTTATACCATGATAGAATGGATTGAAACTTGGAAACAAAGGCATTTTTTCCCCCACAAAAAATCTTAGAGTTTATGGTAGAACTTCAGATATTACCCCAAAAGTAATGAAATGCGTGTGGCAGGGCACCTTTTAAAAATCACTTATTTAGGGGTCAATTACTTAGGAGGCTCCAACTGAAAGCCTGCAATAGTCAGTAAGGTTATTGGGAAGCATCATCATCATCGATCAGTTCCAAACTGGTGGTTACATAAGGTTACCGCAGATGATCTCTGACCCCATAGATCCTGTGTTGTCTTTTCACTGTCACTGATGATCCCTGTCCAGGAGAGTGCTGTGATGAAAACCTACAACTTTTTCTGTCTTACAACATGACCTGTGATTATTCTCTTCCTTGGGCTATTTCCACTATAATATCTTCTTTGAAGTATTGTTTCCTGACATCTGCATTTGGCATTTTATCTGTCCGCTTTAGTTGCAGATTTCTTCAAAGAAACCTGTGAATAAATTCACATACCCTTGTTATTCCAGGTGTTATCATGAAGCATCACCAAACAGATTATGCACCTGAAACTAACAACAAACCTTGGACCGCTAAAAGTATTAAATCTATACTGATTTTGTCTTCTAAGCCATTATTTCAACCATAGTTTTTTTTCCCTATTTTGTTTATCAAGGCCAAACATAGCACACAACATGCTGATACAGATCCAGATCCAGATTAACTGTATTAATCCCTAGGGGGAAAATTCATGTGCATAACAACTCAAGAAAAGAAAGGAAAGAAAAAGTAATCAGTGGCTTATTTATGGAATAACTATCAGTTCAGTCTCCAATCTATCTTTCATGGCCTAAGGTGTGAGAGTGGGAATTAAAGATCTTATATGATGTCCGGTTTTGCATCATATTGAGGTAGTCATCCACTGCAGCTGTTTCTCTGGTTAGATTTTGGTGAAGAGGATGATCTGGATTGTCCAAGACATCTCCTATCTCTCCACCACAGTCCCCAGAGTGGGTCTGGCTGTCTTCTGATCACTGAGCCACCTTTCTTCACCAGTTTGTCCAACCTTTTTGCATCCTTTTCTTTGATGCTGCCTCCCTAGCAGACCACAGCATAAAATAGCACACTTGCCAGCCCTCACAATTAAAATGTGCAGCGTCATTGTGCACATGTCAGGACCTAAGCCTCCTTAGGAAAAATAGCTGACTCTGTCCCTTTTGATTCTGTGCGTCTTTGTTCTTGGAGCAGTCCATCTTGTTGTCCAGATGCACATCAAGATATGTCTTTGTTAGCGCCACTTAAGTGCTGTTAGAAAAACCATATGCCATCCTAGTTTGACAGAGTGCTCAAGTGCTCATTTATGTGTGTTCTTAGAGACGTACCAAGGCCTCAGCCATATGTCAATCTCTTGTCAACTAGACAAAATAACCACTGCATCCTTGCTAAAGGTAAGCCAAGGTAACACGGTTCCCAAGATGGGAGGCATAACTATCTCCTAAACCAGTGTTTAACCTTTTTTGTACAAATGCCCTCTAACGGCATCAGGAGCCTCATGCCCCCCATCCCTGAAAGAAACAAAACTGCAACCATGATGGACCTGTATGCGCAGGATGTGGTGGTGGGTTTTATAGCTCAGTTGGTAAAGCAGTCTTCACCTCATCATTGGCTACATGGCGACCCCCAAAACAAATCTGCGACAGGGTGGAGACATGTAAAGCTGGATTTGTAATGGCACATACCTCTGCATACGCTGTATCTGACACTGCTACAGTGCATCCTTACACTCCAGTATACTGTGGCACCGTCACTTAAAAAAAAAAAAAAAGTGTTGTAGTTTTCCTCCAAGTTGGAAGGTGGCAGTAAAGATGGTATCAGCTGGTTTTACAGCTGAAACTCCACTTTGTGGTGTTGTTTCCATGGTTTTGTTATCTTCTGGTTGGCATTTCCTGGTTTAATAGCGGCCGACATGGAGCAGTGTTTTCATGAGCTCATGGAAGTCAATTAACATATCGTGTTTTTTTTTTGTTTTTTTTAAAATGTAGTACAGTGTAAACAGAGAAGGAGGCAATGTAGGAGATGGACCGTGAACCGCTGAACAAAAATAGGATAACCAATGGGGAATACTGAAATCTCATAATTATTGATTGTCCGAATCAAATAAAGGCACAGTTTAGTTAAAGGAAAGGTATGTTGAATTAAATTCCAAGTAATCATTAACTGTCCCTGATATGTTCCAGACATTAAGGAATCCTGTTCATGTCAAATACTGTTATCACTGTCAGCATCACTCCAGCCAGGATATTGACATCGAAAAAGCCCAGTGTCAGCCCCAAAATACTGTTATTGTTGTCATTCTGTGTTTTGGCCTGGTGTGCCACCCATCACCTATCAGCCAATCACAGAGGCAGGAGCCCTTTGGTAGATGGGTTGCCAGTACTAACTGAGCGACAGCTTGGAACATATCTCATTACAAATGTCTGACGTTACTAAACATAAAAGGCCTCTTTATGATTCACAAATACGTTATGACAAAGTCAGAAATAAATCAAGGATATGTAGGAGACACTTTTGAAAGATGCAGATGGATGAAAGAAGAGAATAATATGAAGACCGACGCTCAAGCTGCTCCTGGACAGGTAAGAATCAGCTGAGTTTAGCTAACTTAATTCTAATCAGCGTAAATAAGAACATTTTAAATATTCTCTAGTCTAGTAACCTTGTTCATGTTGGTTCAGAGGACATTAGTCGTATACAGGTGGGTCATTGTATTAACAGGTCAATAGTTTGAGAAATGAAAATGGTAACTTGTCAACATTAGGAATGTATTACACTGAGACACTGTTAGCACTGCCTGGTAATATGACACATAATGTAAACATTACATCGTTCAAACGAGTCCTCTGTCAGTCTGTACATAGTAGAGTAGGCTGTAACAGACAGACAGTGATTGCATATGAAGGCTTTATCTTTGATTCTGCGGCCGCCTACACATGCATGTAGCTGGGTTAGCATTAGCATGAAGCCGCTCCGAGAGCCGCAGTTTATCAATGCTCGTACTTGGATGTGGCCCAGCTGTCTGTCCTGTAGAATTTGGTGAAGATCAAGTTCATCAATATGACCACTGACAACGTGTGTTATCTGTCAGTAGTCTCGATTTTTTTTTTTTCCCGGTATTAAATAAGTTACTAACCTGTGACAGTCGATTATCAGTGATACTGATACGTGGACATGACTTAATTTAACCTGTGATATATATATATTTATTCTCTACTACTACTAGTAACAAATGTTTTGGTTCTTACATATGTGGTACATTTGACTAAGTCCTTGTTTCTTCAGCAATGATGGTCCCAGCACCTCAACCCCAGAGTCGGAGACAGAGGCAGAAGAACTACTGACTGTACTGACTGTTGGATGTCCACTGTCTGAAACACTGTCCAATCAGTAAGTAGTCAGTCACATTGTTTTTATTTTCAGTATATATTTGGAAACATTTCTAGTTGTCTGAGACATATCAATGGCAATGCACACTTGTAATCACAAAATAATTCAAGATGTATTGTTCAAAAAGGAGTGGAAAGAAAACTTATTGAATGCTACATCTTACTCTCATTTATACAATATAACACATTACTTCTGCCTCATTAATAATAGAGTTAAATCTTTTTGGAGCCCTAATAATGTAAATAACAGATAGTAAACAGATTAGAGAAACTGATGTATATTAGACTTATCGACTATTTAATTGATAGCCTGCATAACTTCTAACACAACATATTTCAACAATTAATAGATTTCAACAAACATAAACAATGACAAGCTCATACCAACAAAGTAAGAAATAGCCAAAAGTGTTATGGCCCAGTAACTGACAATAAGAGACACCCTCCATGTAATGTGAACAGACCATTTACATTTGTAAAGTGTTTTAAAATTGGTGGTGTTTTGGGCAATATGTATATACAATGTGGACTAGATTGGAATCCAGAGTGTTCCACATTGTCACCCACAGACTGACCAAAGCACTTCCTGGTAGAACCTTAGGTAGTGTCAAATGTCCAAAGCCTCTTATGTCAGAAGTACTCTCTCTAAGTACACAAATCCTGTGTATGTTATTTGGTAGAGATTTGTTAAATTCTTTAAATTACATTAACAAGATATAATATTTCACTTTTTTTTTTTATAGCTTTGATTGAATAGAGATTATTACTACGTACTAGGAAAGCAGTGTTTTGATTTATTGATAATTGAGAGGCTTTTTGAAATTTTGTTTTTTACATGCCTAATATAGGCATTCCTTGATAACTTAATTATTACTCTTAAATATAAACAAATATGTATATACTCAGTAACACTTGATTACCAAACATCAATAATTTAGTTTTATTTACATTGAAATATTTTGTTATCCATCCATTTTTAAGTTTTATTGAGTTTTCCATTTCCTGTACTCACAAGTATATTAAATGTACTTAGATTACATTACGTACAAACAGCATCAGTAGCACTAGTTTAAGTACAATGTACATGCTTGTTTTTGTCTGTATATTATATTTATTTTTAGATGTTATGTATAGGAGCTGTAGCTTGGACTGAGGATACTTGGACCTGATGACCCCAGAAGGTCTGGCCCACTTACCCTGTGCACCGACCATCAGACCTCCTGCACACCCAGGTCAGCAGACGTCTTGGTAGGTATCATGCCAGTGTATTTCTTTTGCCTCTTGGGCTTCATTCCACACTCCAAGTTGGATGTCATCCATAACACAACTAACATTGAAATACAGTATTAATATATTTTTTATGTTGCTCTCCCCAGTTCAGGCATTCCAGACTGGAGACCAGTGAAGCCCAGTTTCCTGAGACAAAGAACATTCACCATGGTCGTTGACTACTTCTCACCATTTTTACACTAAATAAACACAAAAGTACAGAGCATCTTAGTCTTGTTACCTTTTTATGTCTGTTAAACCTTAGCCACTGTACCATATTTTGTTTTGGTATTGTTTCTATAAACACTGATTGTAGCATTCCTAATATGTCGTGCAGTTGAAAAAGGCATAGCACTGTTTTTCTGAAGTAAAATGTTTATTTAAAAAAGGAGAACACTTCATTACAAACTTGAACAAGTCAAAAACAAATTTGTAAAAACATGTATACAGCAATAAATAAAAAGTAAACTGTTTGCAGTAAGTGGGATTAAACAGTAGTTCCAAAGCCTGTGTACTGGGCCTGTGGGTCAGAGTAGTTGCCCCTTCTTCTCCACATACAGCAGCTGGGAATGACATGACTTTACCCTGACCCACTGCCCCATGACGACAAAAGATAGCATACTGACATAGTCTGTTGTCATCCCCTGGCTCTCTAGATTCACCTACAACTAAATACATCATTTCTGTACTGTCTGTGGAGATGTAAATAACTGTCTTCCAAACAATAAAGGTCAAAGTGCGTCAGTTTACATATGCAGTGGTCAGGCTCCTGGCCGCAACACTTTCTCTCAGCATATATGGCCATTTCTCTGCAGTTTCCACAGGTGCATCATGGGAGAGCAGCGGCAGGTGGGACAGTGGGTGTGCTTTGGAATGTACAAAGTGCACCAAAAACTAATCCAGGTTCCAGGAGAAGAGCCGAATCGATGATTCTTGAAGCTCCACCTCACCCATCTGCTGAATGAGTACCTAACTCGACAAACAAAAAAAGTCAAATCATTAAAAAAAAAAGGCAACATTTCAGATAGTAAGATTTCTTACAAGCCATGAAGTTACTGCTATCAAATATTTTGCTAACTGAGAAATATCTGGAAACAAACCTCTGTCTGCGTCCTTCGCTCATTCTGTTCAGTTTTAAATACTCTTATTGTATATACTGGGCTAAGCAGCAACTTAGTGTTGGTCTGGATGCGCTAGGTGCAATTCCAGGGAAAATGAACTTTTTGTCACATTCATAACACTGACATGCCATGGTAGAATAGTCTTTGTCACATAATTTTGAAAACAATGACATTGAAATGGGAGCTGAGACAGGCCATGACTGCAAAAAACAGGTGTAAATCTAATAAAATTTATCATCTCTAACATAAATTATAGTAAAAATATGACTCAAACAATTCAATATGCAAGGGAAAATTGACAAAAATGCAAGAAAGATAGCATTCTCTCGTGTGTGGTAGGGGTCATTAGGGTTCATTCACAGTCCAGATTATCACAGTATTTGGGTGTTATGGACGTGACAGGAAATGTCATTTTGCTAACCCTAGCTCCTCAACCTTTGAATACTGTTCTACCACAGTGGAAAATAAGGTAGGCTAAAATCCCAATGCTTCTGTACATTATCAATGAGGAATATGATATATGGTAGCTCGTGCTAAGTACATTCGGAAGAAGCTTTACATCCCACTGTTAGCCTAACGAAGACAGAGTAGTACACTAATGAAAACTATCCATGTGTCCACTGGAGTGAACTGTTTAATATTATTTGGCTTATCACCATTACTCACTTTTTGCTTTACAAAAGTACTTCACAAATCATCACACATGAAACATGTTTAACAGCAACAAACTTACCATGTAAGACACGTCACTAGTCATGATCTCTATTGTTGACACAATTGCTGGATATGGCAACCTGTAGTATGCGGGGGGGAGGGGGCACTCGACAGTATTTACAATTTGACTGCAGTACCACTTTTGGCCTCAGGCTAGAGACGGTACCTTTAAGTTATGTGAGTTTATTAATGCACTAATGACAAAGACACTTAGCCTGATGAACTGTGGCCCTCATAATATTCAGCAATGTTATTCCCTTTTCTTAACAATAACAGGGTTTGGTCGTTAGTCTTGGCTTTTTTATTGATGACACATCTCAAATGGCATGCTGTTATCAATCACTTTGTAATGATGTAATTTCTTTCACTGAAAAGTTTGCAGTATCTGTATGTGGAGAACATGTCGATTAAGCTGTGAAAAAGTAAAAGTCGGCTCCCTTCAACATACTGTTTTTGACTATCTACCGGCCTCACAGTTGAGAAACACTGGTACATGCTAAAGTTTTTGCACAGCACATACATGGATGACCATGAGGGCAGTGTGGCCAAGGGTAAAAACGATGCAACAGTTATTTAATCTATTTTTCTGTCTTATCTTTAAAGCTAAAATGAAAATGCATCCGTTTAAGAAACCTTATAACTGTTGATGTTATAATGTTTTTGTTTTTTATTTACCCTTCTCTGGAGCACTCTGGGATTCTTTGAATGAAAATAAAAATAAAAAAATCTAAATAAAATCTTTTAGTATTTTATTACTACTTCACTGCTCATTATGATGTGTAGTTCTGTCTGAGACAAAGGTCAGCACAAAAACAGCCCTGTTATCTCTGATACAGGCCTGTTGCTTGGATACAAGGAGGTGTAACTAGGCTTTAGTTCTATTTGAGAACATTAGCATAAAGTTATGCACTGGGGTGGCCATGTATATGCGTTTTTAGAGAAAAAGAAAGCAATTTTTTTTTTTTACCTAGTCTCTGGCCACTTGCTCCCTTCATTCACTTTATTGCTGACACCATCTTTGTACTTATTCTCATTTTCTGAGAGAAGGGCTGACTTGAATAACTTAAAAAAACAGGTGAGAAATGTTATGTAGTTTACTTTTACCTGCCATAAACAGACGATGGACAAATTCCTCTTTCTTGGCCGAGAAACAACACACCAAAATATATTCAATATTATACAGCACGTATTAAAGTTACAAGAGCTCAAATCTGCGCCCAGTCCACATCAAAATACTTGATATAAATACAGATGACCTTATACTGATTCACACTGCTGCGGAAATGATGACTTTTTTTCAATCCTCTGTGTTGACGCATTAAGCAGAGCAGCTGAATCATGTCTAATGGAATCTGAACTGTGTTTTTCATACTATATCTAACGTCTTTATTTGCTTCCAAAACCTTTGGAGAGGCCAAAAATGTCTGGGAAAATGAGCCGAATTCTTACTGCCTGTCAGACAACTTGAAATACAATATACTGGAGGGTAATCATGGATTTTTTTTCCCCATTTATGCCAAAAAAAAACCTATCAATTCCTGCAGTGTTAAGAGCAACAAATTTTGGAAAAAAATCTCCATAATTGATAGCATATTTACAAAAACTTCAGCTTTTGCCAACAGCTGGAAGGGAAACCAAAGGGATGAGAATACATTTTTTCATTATTTTTTAGGACCTGTTTACTGTCTAAAGTGCTTTACTCATACCTATTACAGGTTCACCCTCCGGTAATGCACTCAGTGATTTAAGGCAGTAGGTTTCTGGACAGAGAGCCTGTAAACACCCTGTTATCTAACAGAAAGCAGAGACCTCCCAAAACGGTTGGAAGTATAAATCAAGGAATTTGGATTGTTGGTTATAATCCTGGAGTGACAGTCTTCAATGTCCCACTGAGCTCTGTTAACTCACTGACCACATCTTTGTAAAGAGGCATGAAATATATGAGAACAGCACTATGTACTCAGACTGAGGCTCATTAAGAAAGCAGTGACTAATGGTCTAACACAGAGCCTATTTTGTTCATATATCAGTGTTATGTGGCATTCAACTCTTCAGTCAAATGCTCTTAGTTGGAAACATTACTGAGCTGCATCTCATTAATGCCAAGGTTAACACATTCCCAGTGAAAACCCTTAATCATAACTTCATGAAACTTTCTACACATTTCCCATATATAGGGCCAGATTTACTTTGCATGTACTTATTTGCGTGTGATCTAGAATTTTGCTTCAGGGGTTGAACTGTGGTTTGCAAGTAATTTTATTTATTTTGAACAAAATAAAATAAATGCATCAAATGCATGTAGAATTTATAAAAAAAAAAAAAAAAAAGACAAATTAAAAGACCTCCAATAAATTACCCAAATTTCTGGTAATGTTCAAAAAGGAGTGTATGCGTGTGTGTGTGTGGGGGGGACGGACGGACGGACAGACGGCATCCTTATTTAGCCCCGCCCCTTGTCAGTATTTATTTTTCAATATATCATATATGATTTACATATATACACACACATATACCTATGTATGTACACATACATACATTTTTTTCTTCCACTGCTACATTATTAACATATTTACATTCAAACATAACACAAACATTTACATACTAATGAAAAACAAACTTGATACTAACCTAGTGCTCTACATCCCTATACCTCATAAAAATCAGCTCTTTATACCTCTTCCCAAATTGCCTAATATTTACACTGTGCCTGATTTCTTCACCTGGTGTAATCCACAAAATCACCCCACAAACGAATATGCACATACTTTTACATGTGTGAAAACTCACTTATCAAGATTGCACGGGCTAGTAACCACAGGTGCAAACATGTTAGAGACCACTCTATTTCAATAAGGATTTTGCCTGTGTTATCATGGATAGCGTGCATAATAGAGACATATGCTAGCACTAGTAACAGTTCAATCCAATTATCCAGATGCTAGGAAATGCTAAGAGTTTTGTCATTATTACACGTATTGTGTGGCACTGTCTGTAAGGGGTTGTACACCTCAGACAGAGAGAGAGAGGCACATCATGGTACTTATGTACAACTCTGTCCCTGCTCTTACCAATTGACCCCCCCCATCTTACATTCATTCACACACATGCCAGTCTGTGGATCTCTGTGCGTAATGTGTTGGACTTCCGCCAAAATCTCCAAAATGACCAGACTAGATGGATAGGTGATATGGTTTATTGAGTGTTTCCTCATTCATCACAAAAATGTTCACAGGTGGGTGAGGAGGGTGAAAAATGCATTCACAAATGCACACAAAGCTCCTTTGCGCATCCTTTTGAGACAGGTTAAATGTAGATGCTGTTTCTATCGGCAAAATTGTGCCCGGGTTTGATAAATCCCTTTGCATGTGCTGAATTAATAGATTTATATTTTCTCCTCCCAGCACATGCATGATTGTGTGTAAACGTCCCATATTACATATTCATTTTACCAAATGGACTACTGGTGCAGACATACTATACTGTTTTGCACCTTTGAAAGACACAATCCTTAGTAAATCAGGATGTACTTTTTTGTGTGTGTGCAATGAGTTTTGCACATGTTTTAATACACACAAACCTTTAGTAAATCTGGCTCATAATATACTAAAATAAGAATGTTAATATCAAACCACACCTTCATTCTGCTGCTTTTGGGTATGAGCTGATATTGTTTCACAGCTAACAGACTTGGATCAGTGATTGGTTGTTACTGCTGTCAGTCATGTATGTAACGCCCTCATGTGTATGAAAACCTGTGGTTGGATAAAAGCAGTGTTTTCAATGGCTCAAATCCAAAGTTAGAGTAGATGCAGAAGTCTGATGTCCTCTTGTATTCCTTGAATCACAATATGCTGAAATGTGAATATGAAACAAGTACCAAATGACAATAAAACTACCAAGCTTTTTGATTGTCTAAAATGAAAGAGAGACAGTATACAGTGGTACCTCTAGATACGAAATTAATTCGTTCCAGACCCGTCTTCATATAATGAAAAATTTGTAAAATGAACCGCATTTTACATGTAAAATGGCTAATCCGTTC
>JAPTGZ010000007.1:32602766-32613629 GCA_029814645.1 Fowleria isostigma | reverse complement strand
TTCCCCGCAACTTTAACAAAATTAGTGCCTTGGACAGTTAATCCATATACCAGCACATCTTTAGAGGCCAGGCTGCACATTTTTACAATAATTTGTTTTGGTCTATTTTCAACACTGTGGGTCACTTTTTTTTTTTTTTGCCAGAGTTTTTGTATAAGTAAGTCTGATGAACAATAGGCCCCTGTGCCTTGCATTGCATACAAACACATGGGAAATTAATTGTGAATAATGATGGTTTGCCCAATTTTAAAATGTGTATAGACTATTTGGAACTGACTATTTGTATGATGCGGTAAGAAGAAAAGCCAATAAACCACTGTCTTGCCCACACTCTTACAAACACCATAGGGGTGTTAGCTTGGTCTGGGATTTTTGGTATTCCACCACTAAAGCAGTTATTATTATGCAAATATCACACAAAAAAGAAGAAAAAAAACTAAGCTAACAGAGCTATAATGTAAACTATCAGCGGACACAGCATCTGAATTCATTGTTGTCCACATGTAAGCATTGATCATATCACAGATGTGTGAGTGAATAATGAGTTTCAGACTTTATTCAGTGAGTCCGTGGAGACATAGAATTAATTTTCTTGTGATTTTGCAACGATTGCATTCTGGTATACGCATTCTCTCTGCTGTTGCTTGTTTGGAATGTCTGCACCACATACATATTGATTGTGTGTTTTGTGTGTCAGGGAAAATAAAAATGCATTGCAGCAGTAATCACATGCATGTTTGGAATCCAAAAACATCAAATGTATGATTATCAAATTCACACATACCTTTTGTTGCATAAGGACTTCTTTTACTTTTCACATTTTAAGCATATATTGATATATATACTGATAATCGAATGTTGCAAATTTCTGTAATTTCTACGGAATAAAATTACAGTAGCTTCTTGTTCTAACAATTTACAAGATATAACTGCACTGCAATGCATTAAGGGCAAAATATATTTGCAGTAACTTCAAGCATTTGTTCACAGCATCACATTATAAAATGACAGGATGGTTGTACTATGAGTGTAAATTATGCAAATGACAATTACACACTGTTAGTATTAGAAGGAGAAGCCAAAGAGGACATGGACACGGGGAGTGAAACCCACATCCATCCACTCAATAAATGGAAGGAAGACATTATTAGCCCACAAAACTAAAAAAAGGGTTCAACTAGCAACTTTATGCAATATAATTTGCCCGTGTAGACATCTTTTTCAGCTTGGCATGTAATATACACATGTCAAAACCAGCATTTTAGTCAGAATAATGTTTCTGTATTTGTGTGAGTGACTGTATTTCATATTATTTTATTTATCTTAGTAATGTGTCATATGGAATATACGGGGTGTGGGGCTCAGAATGTCTTGCTTTTGCAAATGTTAGCCAGCAAAAAAGTTTAAGTTAAGCTAACGCGAGCTGCGTGCTTTAGCTCCATTTGAAAATGCCTCTGATAGTCTAGGCTCTGCACTGTGAGCACGGCTACAAAGTGGAGCATTCAAAACTCAAAAAAAAAAAAAACCCAAAAACTAATTTGTTGTTTCTAATATAAAACATTGACACATTGTTGTAATTTATATATGACCAAAACCTATAAAAAGTATCCAGTAATATACTGCAATTATTTTTTACAGAAATTAGCAAACAATTTTACAACACTTTTTTATCAAGTTTTTTGCCTTGTATTTACTATTAGTAGTAGTGAACTGCTGTATATATTTATGTATTATTATATTGTGTACACATAATGTTTACAACCAATGTTTCTATGTATATTTATGCATATTTTCTTATGTACATTTCTCTATGTGTATTGTGTTTACAGCAAACTCTGCATGTATATCTGTGTACACATATATGATCAGTATTGTATATTGTACATGCATTGTACATGGAGTGGAAAAGCTCAAAATAACATATTAAACAACTGTAAATTCTACAAGACATGTGTTACACTGTACCTACATACTGTTATTTGAGTAATGGCTTGAATGCAGAATTTTACTTGTATTGTGTTATTAGTACTTATACACTAGTAAAAGGTCTAAGCACTGCCATCACTACTTAAGATACAGTATAACACCCCAATTCTGCCCCTGACACACACGCACACACACACACACACACACACACACACACACACACACACCCCAGGCCCGCTGATGGCCAGTTTTCTATCTGCCCTGGATAACAGTGAGTGTGGTATTTGGGCTAATCATACGGTGAGTGCCTGAGTGCTCGAGGGTCTGTCGACCTTGGGAGATGAGCTATGGAGGCACAGTGTCGCTGATGACTATATTGAACCTAATTGAGGCAGAGGGAGATGCTCTTTGGAGGGCCGGCAGACAGCTGTGGCTGAGTTACACACAAACACCACACATAGCAATAAAGACATATATAGGGCTGCTTCATCCACAACCTGTCATGTGCATTGTAGCTTTAACTACAACCTTCAGGTATGGGAAGTCTGGTGTGAGTTATGGAAGTAAACAGGGAAATGTTTTCAAATTGCTTTTTTTTTTTTGACAGTTTTACTTTTATTTTATTTTGGTCCATGCCAAAAAATGTGATGTGATGTTGGGAGTGACAGTACTTTCTTTCCTCTCCCACCATATATTGCCAACAGTTTATCCCAAAATAACAACTGGGCTTTTGATGCTACCCACTGTGCTCCCTGTATCGTTGCACGACGGCTGAATTTATTCAACTGTACCTTTTTTTTTTTTGCGCTAGTTAGATTTAGAAGCAAACACAGATCAATATGCCCTTGTCAGACAGATGAGATTGGAGCATGAGTGGAGAAACATGATTTGCTCAACAGAGAGTATTAGGGAATCCAACAAAAGGCAGAAGAGTGAAACAGAAATGATAGCACAGGTACTCTCATGTCATTAACCGCCGGGTTTTTACTGCAGCACACTGGCATGCTCATTAAAACAAAACCTTAAATGGTCTAGGAGATGATATTTTCTACAACATCAGCCATTCATGGCATATTCTCCCTGATGCATATCATGTTGGAATTAAGGTACTTTGATGCACACAGGGGCCATCTGGATAAAACATAAGAACTAATGGAATATAATCTCCCAGTGCAAGCTACAATACGGCTCCACTCCCCCCCCCACCTCTGTCAGAATAAAGCAAGCAGTGCATAATGGAGCGTGCTGGAGCCAACAGCATTAGTGAAAATTTGATTCCTATCTCAGACTTTTCCACATCGATCATCCACTCTCCACACTGTCCTACAAGGAAACTGCTGGTCTTTTTAACTCCCTGGATTCTTCTTATGGTCTATTTACTGCAATGTCCTTACACTTCAACTGTGGACTCAACCTGGCATTACTTGAGTGCTTGGATAAAGGTTAATAAGCTGAAAATAACTTTCTTAAGCCAATGATAAAAGGTGACAAAAGAAGACCGCCAGGCTAAGAGAATATACTGCTGCTATCTTGTCAAACCATTACGCTGTTATCAGTTATGAGGTGGTAATTGATTCAACCTTTAAAAAAAAAAAAGCTCCACTGACGCCTCTCCTATGTTCATGTTTACTGTTTGCGGAACCAGTGGTTTTCAGCTGGTCTGGCTTCAGAACCCGCTACCACCCCCTTAATGACAAGGTGCTGCCCAAACTGATAACAGTTAAATTTATCAGATTTATTCCCCAGATTTATTATTGATAATAATAATAATAATAGCTTACATTTTTATAGCACTCTTCTATTAACCCTTTCTCTACTCCACCAAGAAAAACCTGCTGAAAAAATGTTTTTGTTTACATTTTTTTTCACTTAGGTGAGTAATTTCTAGATTTTTATTGTTCTCCCCACACTTATATCAACTCAGAAAGTGTTGAAAATTCTTAGCAAGTAAATTATTTCAACATATTCATCATATACTACCACGACATGTTTAATATTTGCAAAAATAGATAAACAGAGGTTATGATTTCATAATAAATAATCCATTATTTTATATTGGCTTAATTTTTCTACTCTGGCTATAAAGCAATTGACCCCTTGGATGCATGTTAAAAAAAAAAAAAACATTACATTTCTAATTTAAGTTTTTTTGTGGTACCAAAACTTTTATCTTTCATATTTTCACCAAAAACAGTCAAAATATCTTTAGTGATTTTCATCTTTCTTGGCTCAATTAGGTTTAGATAAGTTAGGTATACTGTACCCCTTATTGAAGTATAGTGACTTAAAATGTGCTAAACCATTTGGTCAAGCAGGCAGTTACAGGGTTAAAGCATACTCAAAGCGAATTCAATGGATCCATTATTCATTCACTCACACATTCATACTTTGGTGGTGGTAAACTAGGGGCACACTGACAGAAGCATGGCCGTCAAGCCGCACCTACGGCCCCTCTGACCACCACCGAACATTCATACACATCCATACACCAGTGTGACAGCTACTTACTGGAGGTAAGGTGGTTGAAGTGTCTTACCCAAGGACACAACAGCATATGACTGGGACAGAGCAGGAATCGAACCACTAAGCTTCTGGTTATTGGACAACCTGCTTTAAATCCTGAGCCACGGCCGCCCCAATACTGGTTACTGACTTATACAAAAACCTGGGCAAAAAATGCAGCCCGGATCATTGGACAAACAACAAAACATATTACACAAATGTGCAGCCTGGTCTCAAAAGATGTACTGTTATCTGGACTGACATTCCAATGCACCGATTTCGGATCCACCTCTCTCTCTCTGGGAGAACTAAGAGATATCGTGAGATGGATAGACGGTACTTCACTAGAATCGCTCATCAGAACCAAACACTCCTCAATGGAAACACCTACAAGTAGTGATTATACTTTGTCAAAATTGTAGAAATACTGCTTTTATTTTGCAGAAAACTGTAACGGAAACCCAGTTTTAGTTGATTTCAACACTTTTGAGGTGTCTATATGGGTCCACACCACAAAGTGATGTGCAGTCGGATCACTGCACATACTTCATACTCTCAAATCCCACGTACCACCTACTTCATGCACCGCAATTACCAACAATTTGTGCAAGACAAAAGCAGTCCTAACGGATGAGTCAAGTCATACCTCATTAAAGAAGGAGCTGCCTCATCTATTAGCAACAGCTTCAGCAACTAAGATTCATGGTTCAGAGGGAAAAATGAGCGCCACATTTACCCTTAATTAATTATCAGCTAAAGAATGTATAGGCTAGTCAGGTTTGGGACACGCCAACTGGACAGACCAATAACTCCAATTTATTCAGATTAAATGTGTTGAATGGGGGAGGTGGAGTCTGAGCCATATGGCAGTCGGGTACATGGTGACATGAAGCACATATCCGCAGTGGCCTCACAGCTGTTCAAGTGAGGTAGACGGATACTTGGCTGCTTTCCCCCAAATGATTCCATGATCACGCTCCATTTGCTTTAGATGCAAGTGTATGCATTAGGGGTGTCAGGGTGTTTGGGTGTGCTCAGGTGTTAGGTGTATTCACATATTTGGATGGATTTTAGATATTAGGATGGGGGTGATGTTGTTCAATAGCAGGGATAAAGAGGACTTTTACCCTTTCTATTTAGGAACCATTATGAGAAACATGAACTCGCCTTCATTTTCATAAACTGTTGTCAGTTCTCAGCCACTGATGTCCAAAAGCATCTACTGATCTGAATTATTTAATAACTTTTGAGCGACTGATTCTATCAATACATGAAAGTAATTAAGGCATAATACAGGTTCTCAGCTTGTGTATGTTCAGAGGCTCTGTAGTAAACATGGAAACACTGTCAACTACATTCATTCACCACTAAAACCCATATAGTGACAAATCATACTGGCTGTAGAAGCTTATTGTTAAGTTCAGTTGATGACATATTTTGTGGAAAAACTCACTTTTTCTTCAGTTTTCTTTACAGTACTGACTTTTGAGTGAACGCTGAGTATTCACATAATCAGTAAATTGAATACAAGAAAACACTCGATTTTCACTGAAAGAGACTTAATTCAGAAGATAATATAATAATAAATGGTGATAAATCACATAGAAAGTGTTAAATACGGAGAACAATTCATTTGGAAAAGTCTAGTTTTTTAAGGGTTAAATTCACAACCAATATGCACTGAACCCTGATGAACTTACAAAACAATCTGACTGTGGCATCATGGATAAAATATAGGTCAAAAATGAAGATTTGTCCCACTGCCCTGGAATATTGACATCGGCCTTCTACTGTTCAATCTACTCTAAGGTTGTGACAGGAAAATCAATAGAACTATTCAGTGGTAACAAGGGAAATATCTACTTTTACTAATTAATACTAAAGCCACTTACAGAAAATACATGCTCTGAAGGGACTCATAAGGCAAAGCAAACACTTATCATCACCTATCAGATCACGATTTGTTTCACCCACTTGAGGGAACCAGGATCAGGTTTTAACCTTTTAAAAAGTCCCCTAATTACTGTCTCGCTTTGACGGTCACTTACTTCACCTTCAGATGTTTCAAAATGCTTGATTTTTTTTTGTACATCTTAGTCTCTTTGACTACGTTCAGACTGCAGACAAATGTGTTCCAAATGGGATTTTTTTGCCCATATCTGACCTGTATCTGATCTGTTAACTCTTTCCCCATTAAAAAAACAACATTTGACGACCCTCTTGTACCCCTTATTGACAAGTTTTTACACTTCTGTTATTTCATTAAAGATGTAATTTGACGACCATTAAAACAGGTTCTGTTTTTTAACCCTAGAACACTATCGCCGGGTGATTTTCACCCGATTTTCATGTTAAACCAATGGGACTCATTTTAGCGATAGTGTTCTAGGGTTAAATGTAGCAGATGCTGTGATAGGTGGAGGTGACCACAACACATACAAGGACAACCAATAAGATTAAATAACATATTTTATTTATTTCTTTGTGTTGTTTTGAATTTTTGAAATTTCTTGCTTTATTTTTTATTTTGTTTTATTTTATTTTTTTGTTTTATTTCTATTTATTTATTTTTTTTAAATGGAAAAATTACAATGATAATACATTTTCACAGTTTTTTCCCCAAAGTTTGCTGAGATGGTGATGATTACAGCCACTGGAAAAAGAAACAACACACCGGAAAAAAAAAAAAATGTTCCATGGGTAGAACTAGTAACATATATATGGGTTGTTCCTTAATAGGCATCAAGGGAAAAAGAGTTAAAGGCAGTTTGAACAGCACAAATCTGACCCAGGCCACCTTCATACATGGTCTGAAATCCAATATGTATCTGATATTTTAAAATGCGACTTCAGTCTGAATGGCCAAGTCGCATTTAACCAACTTTCCATTATTAAAATGTGACAAAAATCACAATTTTGAAAACCTCTGCATGGTCACATATTACGTCAGGAACTCATTTGCACATGCGGGTCTCTTCAGAATCGTATTGAGTTCATACTTAAAACTGATAGAAGTTGCATTAACTGTTTAATGTGTAATATGAACAAGCACATAAAAAAATCTGATTTCACCCAAAAACTCAAATTGTGCATCAAGACCAGCTGCCTGAATGTATGTGACATAGTAGAAACTTCAAACTGTCTAAGTATCAATGGTGGAAAGTTTAGAAAAGAGGTATGTCAAAACTATGATTAATGTCTGAAAATAACAAAAATAAAGCTTTTGAAATCCAATAGATAGATAGAGTCATGAAAAAAATAGACCATCAAAAGTCACCAAAAACAATTGTTTTGCAATCAAATACTAACTCCTGTGTGTATCATGTGACTAAAACAGACAGAAAAAACAATGGAATGTCTAAAAGCACTGTTTTTGTCAGTATAATGTCATAAATATTGATGTAAGAACATGTGATTTTGGTTATTATCAAGAAAACCATGGAAAATGGATAGATATCAGCTCTGAAATTAAACTACTACAAGCTATTTTTGTTGCTATCATTATTATTTTGTCCAAACAAATGTACTTTTAGTTGTACCAAGCACTGAAATGAACAAGCATAGGGTGGTCTAATCATTTTTTCTGTGAACGGAGATAGCTAGGTAGATAAAAAGGAGCTGATTAGCATAAAGACGATGGAAGATTTGAAGCTTTGAGTCATTTGTTTTTCACACCAAAGAAAATATAAACTCTATTTTTCTTGCATTTTTTCTTTACATGTTGAATTTCCAATTATCCTTTTCAAAAATCAGTTTCCATTTATGCCATGTAGTCCAACATAATTAACTTTTCAATGTACACCGGCTTCAATGTTTTTCACAAATGGCGCAAAATTTTTTACACAATTTCTCTGTAATTGTAAAGAAAAAAGCCATTTCATCTGACTTGATACAGGGAAATTGTACTCATGAATTTAATTCCACCAAGCCTGGTTTGGATGTTTTCTCACCGCTGCAATTCTACATCAGGATGTACACCATTTCTAGTTCAACATAACACAAAAAGTGTTATGTTAACAGGCTTTTTCCAATTTTGTCGAGGCTGGTTGTGTCGAAATAGCCAAAGTGCAACAGAAACAGTGCCTTTATTTTATGCCCGCATCATTTCGAGGAGTGTCTGCAGGTTTCTTGAGGAAAAAAATGTGCCTGCTTGCAATTTACCTTGCTTTAATGGGTTTCTTTCCTCATTCAGAGCCTCTAAGAATAGATATATTTAATTCAGTTTATCGCCTGTTTTCAAATTTCAATTAGCACCTCTTAAACTGCAATTCAAGATATTCCCAAACAGTGCACTTTCATGCCATTTGCTGTTAAGTCAGCAAATGCCTGCTCAAGAATGCCTAATAAAGTGTTATGCGCTTCAGCAGAAATCACAAGAAAACAGGGAAAACACTTTGCTTCTCTGTGAACTTTTCAGACACCATGAGATCTTCGCCGCTTTGACAAGTGCACGGTGCATAAGTTGATACAGGAGGCTTAGAGTCAATGAGCTCAGGAAACGTGTGACTGTGTTCAAGACGATGATATGCAGAGTAGGAACAGACTTTGACATCTGCTCTGCTTCACTGTTGCCTACATGAGATACGCCCACTCATTTCCTCTTCAGCTTTGACCTTGACAAATCTTCCACTCAAAAAGATGACAAGCAAATGAGCTACAGCGTGCATATGTGTGACAATTAATTTCCCTCCATATTACGCCTATAACTACTAAAGCAAAAGAGCAGAAGAGCCAGTCATATAATCTGCCAAGAGTACCTTCTTTTGTTGTTATGTGTGATTGGAAAAGAGGCTCACGCAGCGCCTGTTAGACGATAGATTGCTCAGATGGAGTCACGGTGGCAGCCATGCAGGTTGTTTAAAGGGCCATTCGGATGCAATCTGAGAGATTTCAGCCTGGATTTATGTTTCCCCTATTGCCTGGGCTCCTCACTCCACAGCTATGGTAAACGAGAATGAATTATTGTGTCAGGAAGCAGACTACCCCCACTCCCTCCCAGCCAACAGGGCCCCGAGTTGAGCAGCCTGGCTTCTGCTGTGCATTTCATTAACACTCTGCAGCACTTCACCTGCAAGCGTGAAGCCCATTAACAATGTCATTAGGCTGGTTTGGTTCATGTCATGTTAAGGCCAAAGGTGTCTCCTTGACACAAGAAAAGACAGCAAAATGTTTTCAATAGCCATGCAGACAGTTGTACAAAAAGTACCAAGTGTTAGTTAAATGGTACCTTATAACCACAACCTTTCAAATCATTATAACATTTTCATTCAGGCAAGATTTGACAAATGCTTACAGCAATGTAAAGCAATAGTATAATATTTATATTCTGTAAGCCAGACCTATGAGTCAATGGATCTGTCAGTGGTGACTTATACGAATGTGTAAGTGGTCAAATAAATGTCTATTTATGCCAAAAAAGCATTCATGTACACTGCCCGGCCAAAAAAAAAAAGTCGCACATGCAATATTTTACTGCACCACCTTTGTTTTTGATCACAGGACACATTCACTGGATTTAACTAAACAAAGACTTCAGATCCTTCCATGGGTACGTACTAGAGTGGTTAATAATGTTTCAGCTGTAACAGGTTATTTAACTCCAACTGGTGCAGTGAGTAGCCTCTCATTTCTTTGATGGCAAAAAAGATTGGACAATAAGTTGATTGCATGTTATGTCTTCCATTTCAAATTGCTTAGAGGTTTTTGTTTTAACAAACAAGTGGAATTTGAAGAAACTGTCATTACATTGGCAGCTCTGATGAAGGCTGAGGGATTAGCCGAAACCGTCAACAGGTAATAATAACTTCCTCAAACGTCACTTGTTTGCTAAAACAAAAACCTTTAAGTAAGATTGGACTATGCCAGGATTGAGAAGGGTCGTCAGGCTTTGTGACAGAATGGTTCAGGGAGAATGAGACATCATTTTCACACATGGACTAGCCTCCATAAAGACCAGACTTTAATTACCCCGCCCCCCAAAGGGGAGACAAGGGGTATTGTTTTGGGTCCAGGTTGTTTCTTTGTTTGCTAACACTTTAGAACCAAAACCATTGATTGAATTCATATCAAATTGGGTTTATAGATTGCCAGTGACACACAATAGATCTCATTACAGTTTGGGAAAGGTAGGTCAAAGTTATTTATTTTTTTATGATTCAGTAACTGGGGTTACATTACCCTCAGAAATGTGCAAAATGCAAATTGCACAATAGAAAACTGGTAAAGGAAACACATAAATGTTGCAAAAACCTGTCAAAGATCGCAAAAAAGAATTATGCTCTCATGAGGCAATTTCTGAAGTATTTCGATACCAAAAATTTATCATGTACCACAGTAAATTTCACTTTATTTGGATATTCAAAACTATTATTGACATGTAATGGGCGGCACGGTGGTGTAGTGGTTAGCGCTCACGCCTCACAGCAAGAAGGTCCC
>JAPTGZ010000007.1:32346888-32357328 GCA_029814645.1 Fowleria isostigma | reverse complement strand
GGGTGTACCCCGCCTTTGCCCTTAAGTAGCTGGGATAGGCTCCATGTGACCCCCGTGACCCTAGTGAGGATAAAGCGAGTTCAGAAAATAAATGAACAAATAAAATATATATTTAATCAGTTAAAAATATTTTTTATTTGCAATTGGCTTTTATTCTTATCAATTTCTAGAAATTTCAGGCTACCCTGATTTAAATTTCAGCCGACTCCGTATGGGGTCCGGACTCCAAGGTTGAAAAACACTGGGCCACACGTATCCGGATTTGAGAAACACTGGACTAGAGAACATGGTTTGACATCAACAGTGCTTGAAATGTATCCACTAGGCATACAGACAGACAGAAAGACAGACATATAAACTGATATGTTTGCCGGTGGGCAAACAATGAACAAGGGTTAAAAGTGAGTGATTGTCAAAGGATGATAAGTCAAATGGAAGAAGGTCCTGAGCGACCTCCAGGGTGTAAGACCCATAATTCCTAGCTACAGCTCTGTGTATTTTGAAAAAGCGCCTAGTCTCATCTAAACCCTCTACTCAGCATTCCCCGGGTAAATAAAGGCTGAAAAAGAAATTGCTGTATGCATTTATTTGCCGCTCTCCCGGGGTTGGATGTAATGGGAAGCAATAAAGATCTCATTCAATCATTTATCACGGAGGGAAGACTGACCTCGTTGCTTTGCACTAAGAGCTCTGGGTGTGGAGCTGATACATCAATGAACATTCTCGCTCTACATTTTGTGGGTTTTGGCGTCACGTTTGACCAAAACTGACATGAATGAGTAGTAAATTTCAACATCTGTTCTGAGGGTTTTCCTTTTCATAAGAACATGGCTTATGAGAAAACATTTCAAAGCTGTAGTGAAAGACAGTGATTGTTTGGACAGAGAAGTTTTGTTCAAGGTAGTTGTGGTTTGTTTGTGCAACATGATGCAATGCTTTCTGCTTACTGAAGTCAGCCGCAGCCAACTCACACACGGTTTTAATAGCTGTGCATGTTGTGAGGAGGCACAAGAATGGAAATACAACTGACATCTTTTTTTTCAGTGCACCAGGATCTGGACAGTGGATTAAGATAATGTCACATCTATAAGACAAATCCCTTCCCCCTCAGTGCTATGGTGTGGCAATGCAATTTGAACTTTCTTTCATGGTGGAAGAATTGAAAGAACATTTTCCACTCCCTCAAGCGGTGTTCTGGGAATGGCGCTGCTGTCGATGCAGAGATGAAAGTTGAAGGTTTTCATATCCAAATGCTACAAAAATCTACTTTGCACAGGCTAAAAAAAAAAAAAAACCCTACCTGACATTCACAGCTCATGACTTCTAAAGCACTTCTTGTTCATATAATTCCAGTTATGGTTTCCTAAATGACGATGCTAACTCAACTCAACTGTAACTTTTAGATCTGACCTAAATGTGGTGGTTTGTGTGTGTCTGAGTGCATATTTGTTGGCTTTTGTGTGTGCTGCCATCATTGTACTAAGCAGATTCCCTTTGATCATGTGTATTAAGGACGTCCAAATTTCTATTGTTTTCAGGCAAGATATCAAAGCTTTCTTAGTGCGATACAAAGCTTTTTTCTTTCTGTTCTTTTAGTTTGTTTTCTGTGTTTGAAAGGCTGGCCACTATGGAATACAGAAATAACTAAGACTCAAAGGACTGCTGTAAACCATTAAAGTAACACAAATCTAATATCTAACGCGAACTGATACCTGTCACTAAAAAGGTACACCTATCCTGGAACTTGACATTAAAATCAGGCTTTGGTTTGGTTTATTTCCAGCACAAACTAATTCTGAATTCTGAATTCAGCCACACGACAATTCCAATGACCCACAAATTTCACACCACATTTATCAAAAGCTCACAATAGAGAAAGGCTTACAGTGTTTTTCGATTCACTCCGTAAGCTACAGAGACACCTCAGGGTCATTCCGCAAAAAGGAACAAAGAAATAAATGTGAAGGGGACTTGGAGTACTATAAAGCTTCTGTGATGGAAGATCATTTGTCAGAACAGGATCCTTCCTGTGCTGTTTCACCCCCCCACCACCCACACCACCTCCCCACCCAAGTTTTTGTTGACTTCCATTTAGCCGGCAATGTTGAGTTCTTTTCAGACTCCAGAGTGGGAAAGAATAAAAAAACCGTCTAGAATATGCTCCTGCTTTGTTTTTAGGATGGACATACAGGGGACATAACGTAATGTGAGTTAACACAAGGGCTGCATGATATTGGTATAAACTGACTTTGCAAATTTTTTAACCCTGTAATATATATTGCAATATGAAAAAATATTTAGGAGAATATACCGATGTAAATGGTCGAAAAAAACTGTGGCGGCTGTGGTGCAGTTGGTAGAGTGGGTCGTCCAATGATCGAAGGGTTGGCGGTTCGAATCCTGCCTCCAACTGTCCATATGTTGATGTGTCCTTGGGCAAGACACTGAACCCTAAATTGCTCCCAGTGAGGACTGGTAGCCCCATGCATGGCAGCATTACCCACTGGTGTATGAGTATGTGTGTGAATGGGTGAATGTGAGGCTTGTATTGTAAAGTGTTTTGGACACATTAATGAGCAGAAAAGGGCTATATAAGGACCGACCAGTTACCAAATTAGTTGTGTTACCTCACGTGGCAACAATTGCAAGGTACTATCGACACAGAACACATGTTCCAGTACCATCCTTCTTGTAGCCGAAATGATTCCAGATAACTGACGCTGGTTTCCTTTTTGGCACCAAGTCTTTGTTTTTGGTGATTTTCTCTTGTTTGTTGCTCATTTTTAAATGTTGTTACCAGTGACTCACTCCATGTCCAAGTGTGTGGTCTACTTTGGCAAACTGATTAAGAACAGTTGTGATTGGTGGATTGCTGTGCACTGTGTGTGTCAGGTACCCTTAAAATTACAGCATTCAGCATAAATGAGTACACCCCCCCTTTGAAAAGTAAGACTTTAATTAATGTTTCAATCAACATAAGCACACTTTTAAAAAAAAATTAGGACCAAACTGACATTCATAAAATATTTCCTTAACTGAGAACATGATATGTTGTAAAGTGTCCAGTAGAAAATGTTGATTCTTAAAGAAAACTGAACATTTTGAGACACATCTGTTGGGGTGTGCTCATTTATGCTGAATACTGTAGGTGAGAACACAGTGAGTTTATTTGCCTCCTACATTGTAGGACCTGCAATGTGACTACTGCGCACACATAACCTTGAACCTTGAACCATACATCATGATGATGACACTCAAACAATATATTGTGCAGCTTTAGTTAAGACTACTGCTATCTTACAGACACAATAAAAAAATCATCATTGTAACATCATTTGAAAGTGTGGAACATCTTAGCCATGACTACAGTAAAACTGGCAGACAGAAAAGAAAAAAAAAAAAAAAAAAAAAGACATGTATTCATTGGAGATTGTTCATATGTCTTTTGGGACTGCCCAGAAATCCAAAAATTCTGGAAGAGAGTCAAGGAAGAAACTCCCCTTTAGATCCACTGATATTCCTACTGGGAGCTACACCTACAGAGAAATATAGTTCAGATCAAAAATACATGTTATGGATATTTTTACTGATTACAAAGAAAATGATAACTGTCAACTGGAAGGAAAAACCAGCGACCATAACTCAGTGGGTCCAGAGACTGAAAAGGGGCTACACAATGGATGACTGCAAGTCTACAACTGAAAATGGACACATTTGAACAAAGATGGAACTATATTACTCAATATTTGGATGATTGATGGAGGACTAGAGGTTGTGAAGACTGTTGTGTGTCTATGCTATTGTATTGCTGTAATTCCCCTTGGGTACAAGCAAATATTATTTTCCGTGTGATTTCTCTTCATGATGTTTCTATTGCATTCTATTTACTTGTCTTTTAATTCATAGGGTCCTGCATCAGAGAATATTTTGTTCTGTGGAATTCTGAAATTATCTAAATAAAAAGTCTATGTCTTTAGCTATTTTATGTTGTCTTAATTGGATGTAGGTTTTAAAATCTGTCTGTTGTACTAATGCGCCGCTTGGTCAAGTTTCCCTTGAAATAGAGATCTTATCTCAAGGGAATAAAGGATAAACAAAAAAAAAAGTAAAAAACAAACAAAAAAAAAATATTCATTGGACGATTTGACCAAAATGTTAAATCTCATGGGCAATTAATTGTTTTCTGGTGACATGAACTAAAGACAAAATATGATTAAAACTACTCTTTCTGTAAAATGGTATGGTACTTACATAGTCCATTTACACACACACTCATACACCGGTGGGCAGCTGCCACCATTCCAGGCACTGCTGAGCCCTACTGGGAGCAATTTAGGGTCCAGTGTCTTGCCCAAGGACACTTTGATATGCAAACAGTCAGAGACAAAATTCAAACCACCGACTCTTCGGTTTTCAGACAACCCACTCTACCAACTGAGCCACAGCCAGAGCCTAAAACTATATACCATGTACAACTGGAGATAGGTCAAGGACTCCAACAGCACTTGTCAAATAGAGCAACTTTATTTAACACTAAAAATAGATCAGTACTTTTTTGCTTCTGGCTTTTTGGGTCCCAAAGACCAAAAGCCAAACCACATTGGTTTAACTTAAATAAAGTTGTTCTTTACAACAAGAGTTGCTGGAGTCCTTGACCTGTTATGAGATTTTCTATCTCTTCATGTTTCTTGGAAGTTGAGACAGATTTTTTTATTTATATATATATATATGTATATATATTTATATGTATATGGCTATATAAGTTTCCTCACAATGACCACTTTATAACATTTGCATTTTGATTTTTGTTATGAAAAAGCACCAGGAATGATTTTATTACTGTGATTTAGGCTTTTTTCACAATTTTCAGAAAATAACTCGTACCTTTAGTCCTGTGGTGAACTGGTTTGCACCACCTTTGCCAATTGGTGTCTGGGATTGGCTCCAGAATCCCTGCACTGAGGATTAAGCAATTTGGGAAATTAATAAATCCATGAAAACCTAAGTTAATTGAATTAATTTGACATATTTCCCAGCCTTACTCCTCGACTTTTAGCCCTTAAATTTAACCCTTACTGTAATCCTCTTGTTATGTCCTTACCAAACTCTTACTGCAGCATTGTCACAGCATAAATCCAACAGTTGCATAGAGGTTTTTTTTTTTTTTTTTTAACTTTATATGCGGATACATGTTCTTCTGGGATTAGGGTATTGTTCAGGTGTGAGGAGACATTGAAAAAGGGAACCTAGAGTACATGAAAGCCTCCTAGGTGGACCATCATTCGTCAGAAGCGTTGCCTTCTTTTGCGATGTCCCTTGTGTTTTGTTGGCTTCCATTCAGACTGATGGTGTGTTCTTTTCAAATTCTTTTCAGATACACAGAAAACATGGCCTCCTGACATGTGCTCCCTCATCCCTCCCCCAGGTTCTCCTTCATTTGCTGAAACCCACCCGTTTGATTAGGTGCGTGTTGAAGAAAACCGGCGCGCATGTGTTCACGTACATTCACATGACATTGTAGCATGCAAGTCTGCTGGCGCTCAATCTCATTTGGCATGATGTGAAGCAGCCTAATCTCTTTCTTAACACCCTTGCAGTGAGATGGCAACCCCTCCCGCCGTCGCCGCCGCCACCACTTTAAACCTAGATAAGTGTATCAGCACAGCCAGGAGGATGAATCCCCAGTCTGCCAAGAACACAAGCTTGCCTTTCTCATCAATCAATTTGACAAGGCCAGCCACAGAGCAGAGCCTTCCAGCAACCTGCCCCTCCCTTCACCCTCCACCCCGTCAACCAACCTACAGCCCAGCCCTCCCTCCGCTCATCCATTTCTGAAAATACTGCACCATACTGTAGCAGAACAAATTCACTGAAGGAGAAGGGAAAACATGAAGGGTGGATACACAGAAAAGTCCATGAGTGAGAGTTTACAGGGCTTTTATGAAGTGAGTGTCAGTGACCTCTCGAAAACAGAAGGGAAGACGAGGTTAAAGACTTGAGGAGCTGTGAAAAATGGCCCATGAACGAAACCACTGTTGACACTGTTGCATGCTGAGGAATGAATGAGGCGATGAACGTGCCTCTCAGCTTGTGAAGCATGCTGTCGGAGGAGGCTCTTGCCATGTCTGATGGAACAGGGTGGAATGGGATGGAAGGAAGGAAGGGTGGGGGGTGATGACAGAAAGGCAGACAACCCAAACAGAGAATGATAACAAGACATGTCGACTAGAACAGGACAGGCAGGCTGTATCTGATGTTCTGCTTCACCCCTTCATGGACGATTTTTTTCTGGATGGGCATGGAGATCTTATCAATAATCCTGTGATATTTGAAATATCATAGATACGCACACCTATGGGTAGATATGAATCCAGGATGAAACCAGTATCATATTGCATTAGACCCAGTGTATTTACTTGGGCTGTAGCAGGAGAATAGGTGGTAAAACTCTTGGGGTGTGCGAGATGTGCGCCAGAAACTGGATCATACAGAGTAGATTGCTGGCAACAGTGTCTGCCCTAGTGCCCTGAGTTGCTCCCACAGATGATTCAAAGCATGAGGCTGAAGAAGAAATATTGAGGAAGTCGACAAACAGGCAGAAATAGCACTTTCCTGGGGATACACGACATGGAAGCAAAGACTGACGGAGGATCAGCAAAAGTGGCAAGCAGTTCTAGGGAGTAGCTAGTTCTGATAGCATTTCATAATTAATTATATGTAATCCATTAAGATAAAACTACAGTCTACTCTTCGTCTACCTCCACAACATCATCGAACACAAACAAAATCACAAGCACCACCACAAACACCCTTGTTTTCCTCCTTCCAATCCTTAAAACCATGCAAACAATGAAAACACAATTAGCTTAAAGCTAATTCATCATTTGGGCGCCACTAGTCTGTTTAATCCTGTAAAACCTGGCCCATTGAAAACTAGCCAGGGTGGTGGGGGGAGTGCTGGTTTCATTTAGAAACACTGGTTTAAGGTTAGGTTTCTGTCTGAGCCATATGACTGCCCTATGATGATACACATCCATGCTGTTGTGGGTATTCATTTATATAAATGTATAATACATTTTAGGGATGGGATAACTCAACACATCACCTCCTTAGCCTGCTGACAATGGTAAAGAATCATCTGATGTTACGCTACATTATGAAATTTATATTAGAAGGAAAAAAAAAAACCACCTAATCCTAGAAATACTGCTCACCTGCCCTTCGGAGGAAATCTGCCGAATCTCATCCGTCATGTATTTGGAACCATCGCACTCCCACGGGGGCGGTAATTTTACCTCATAAAACAGTTGTCTTGATCAGTTAATTTGTTTGCCAGTTTTAATCTAAAATAACGTAGTGCAACACTTCAGGTTGCAGAATTACTCGTTGTGACCGACAGGTTTGCAGAGCGCTTCAGGGCATCAGTCGCCCTTGGGAAAAGGATTGTATGATGGCAGGAAATAGCTGCAAAATTGTAAAGTGTAGTCTACAGCTTACAGTGAAAGTAGCAGAGCTTTTGTAGGTGGTAAAGAAACACAAAAACCCAAGCAAAAGCTTTTAAACTCTCATGTGATTCTTTGATTCGCTGTCCTGAGGATGTCCCTGAACGTCTACCATCTCATATTTACCCTCAGCCCCTTGACAACTTTTTGCCCTTTTCAGAATAATGTACTGGCTAGAGTTAGGCCCAGAGCAAGGAGTAAAATGAAATCAAAGACAATGAAAATGAAATAGACCTCTTCTTTGTCAAAGCCTGCCTATGAGACACTGACAAATAGATTATACAACTTCATTAGCAGCGACAAATGTGCAATTTTAATTAGAGTTTCTGATCAAAATGTGATTTAAAGAGGTTACACCTGATGAGGGATATATACCGTGGTCCAGGTATTTTGCTGTATGAGGTAAATGCAGTTTAAAATCATAAGTATTGACCTTTAATAATATGTCCACGGTTTATGTATATGTTATGAAAAGAAGTAGCAACTTAAAATTCTCCATCACTTATGGAGTTTTGTTTAACAGATAAAAGCAAAAATGTGTGAAATTAAGTAAACAATTTGTATTCAGTTGACATCTCGTTTGTCACATGAAAAGGTTAGGGAATGTGAGAAAAGCCAAGAAGCAAAGAAATGCAGGAAATCGTACAGGTCACATATAGGCATAACTGATGCAACACATGAGAGACATCACACGGTCTTATACTTGTCAGAATAATTCATCCTTATGTTGGATGGGCTGATATCCGTCTACTCTGATGTATGAGACCAATCAAGCTACGAGGAGAAGTGACACTGGTGGACATCAAGGTTATTATCGTTAATGAAAACTAACGAAATGGTGAAAACTAGAACTAAAAAAGGATTTTTGTTAACTGAAATAAATAAAAACTATAATTAAAGAAAAAAAAAACAACTGAAACTGTATTGTCACTTACAAAAACCACCTAAAACCAATAAAAATGATGGAAAAAATTCCCTTTGTTTTCATCTTTGTCATATCAGATTAATATGAAATTAATTTATTTTGCATGAACAATTTTAACTGGCTGCACCATACTTAACTTTATGGCTCATCACTTCTTGTCCTCACTCTACCTGTACATGGATATGACAATGAGGAAGAGAAGAGATATATAAAAAAAAAACTAAGTAACTACTACTACAAACTAGAAAAAAAAAAACCTAAAACTAATTAAAACTAGCAAACCTGCTCTAAAAAGAAATTAAAAACAAATTAAATCAATATCTCGCCTAGGGTGCCACATAGCCCAGAACCGTCCCTGCTCCTTGCATACAGACATGAGTCTGACTGGATGGGATCTGTCTAATTACTGGGTTCTAATCACTGCTGTGGTTTTGAAGACTGATGTCACGCTGTGGGATTGGATTTTTATTTAAAAAAAACAAACAAAAAAAAAACATAGGAGTTGCTCTCACTTTATACATGAAGATGTCAATTATATTGTTGCATTCAAGTGAATTCACCACACAAGAGGATTAAAAAAATAAAAAAACAAAAAAAATATTACTGTGAAGAACCGGTCACTGTGGTATTTTGATTTGTACTGTACCATGTGATAAAGTTTCATCCATTACATCGTTGCGTCTCACATATTTCAGTACCGTTGTAATAGTCCTTGCCAAAATGAATATTTTTGAAGATTCACTTACATTTGCCAGAGAGGTAAACAAAAACAACTCATTTTGATGAAGTTAAATTACAGAATCACATTACATATTTACAGCGAAATGTGATGAGTGTAATCTGTAATTACCACATTTCAAAAGCGGCCGTGCCAACACCAGTTACAAGTGGAATCTACATTGGAACGTAAACATATGTGGATGGATTCACCCTACAAACACAGACAGATTACATAACCAATTCACACACATGAAAAGCCAAATGTAAACAGACCATAGCATATCTGCATGACTGCCAAGCACAGCATTTACTGCCTGGCAGCCCAGCTAATATTATAATCCCTACACAGGCAAATGGGCACTAATCTGCCAATCACAGTTGCAGCCCGGTTGACAGCACAATGAACACCTAATAATCCTCCTCTAATGTATTTGTGTATTAATAATTCACATTCATTCCTGGGGGCTGCAGAGTGAGCTTCACTGCAGCCAATCTCTCCACTACAAATTTCTGAGATGTAAGACGCCACAGTACAGGGGGTGAGGGATGGGTCATAAAATACAAATATTGCCTCATGGAGATTAGTGTTTGCTTTCATAATTTGGATGTAAAAGTTTTCTTGAAGTCATTTTAAAGAGTGGAAGAGCTTGTATGGAAGACTCTGAAGACTTAATTAGAATTCAGTCAGGATCTAACATGAGCGTGGGTGGATCTTCAGGTAAATGGAAGGCTGGAGGGTTTTATGAAATGACCATCTGTGATTGTGTCTCAAATTTCAAGCTAGTAAGTGCTCTCTAAGGTAAAGTACAAATCCGACTACTAATTTCAAGGTCAAAAACACTGACAAGTTTACTTTAGTTTATTAGGATATCCATTTGCTGCAGAGCTGCTGAGGCTATTCTTCCCAAGGGTAGACTAGAAACTTTACACTTATAAATCCTCTCCTATATAATTTAGTGAACGCATTCCAATTTTAATTAGTGCAAATTTTTCAATGACTACTCTTTATCAAAGCTGTAGGTGCAGCACCGAAGCCATTTAGGCAGTACTTAAGCCAAATTAATGTAAAATCAATGTGAAGAGCATCAAAACTGACTAAATGACTTCTCCCAGATCTAATGGGTACAGCTGGTCTGCAGTGGACTTCTATAAAAAAAAGTTAGTTTTTAACCTGTATACATAATAATGGTTCACAACATTCTCAAAGGTCTATATTTTTTAACCCATTACCTCCCATGAACAGTTCTCATGAGTACAACTTTGATATTTTCAAGCTTGTATATCAATTAATTT
>JAPTGZ010000007.1:32182821-32193356 GCA_029814645.1 Fowleria isostigma | reverse complement strand
ATAGATAGATAGATAGATAGATAGATAGATAGATAGATAGATAGATAGATACTTTATTGATCCTGAAGGAAATTGTGCGGCAGTCTGTTGCTCACATTCATACACACAAGAAGGCAAAATAAATAAAATCATCAAGTTAAAAAAATACTATAATAAAATAGCAAGAAATAAATAAATAAATTCTACTCTAAAAAGTGAGAGTTGAAAAGTAAAACGAAGTATCTGGTTGAAAATGTATAATGCATTGGCTTATTATTCCAAGTACATAAACTTTATGCATTTTATTTAAATAAGATTGGATGCATGAGCTTATTTTTAAACATTTTAAATACACTGGAGTAATTCATATTGAATACATACACTCGTTCTTAAATATTTTAAATAAATTAGATTTATCAAAGATGAATACATAAATCTGTCACTGTCTATTCATAACACATTAGGTTTATTGGTATTATTACATAAACCCCATTCTCAATTGTTTCATCTACATATGACTAACAAATATGCAGGACATTAAGTTCACTGGCCTGTTTATGTTAAATCTAAGAAATTCAAACCGATTGAAATTTTATATGCGATTGAAATACACAAATCTTATAAATTCGGCGTAAATATGTCTGTGAGTGTATGGTATTAAAACCCAAGAAATGTGAAAGCAATCCAAGTATTCAGATTACAATACTCAGATTGAGTAGTGTAACGGATTACAGTACAGATTACTTTTTTTGGGGAGGGCGGGGGGCATGGATTCTGTAATCTGTAACGGAATCCATTTCAAAAGTAACCCTCCCGACACTGGTAACTCGGCTCATGACGGCAGACCCCCAGCCCCGGCCCGTGAACATGACCCCATGAATCTACACCATCTGTCTGCGGTGGGACTCCAAGGCAACACTCAGAGGGAGATGCGGAGGGAGAGGGAGGGAGGTTTGTCAGCGCTCCCCCAGGACCCCCTGTGCTGCCGTTTTGATCTGCTAATTATGTTTAATTGAGGCTGTGTAATTCACTAGCCTTGCCTCTATTTCCCTCATCTCACCCTTAGATTAAAAAAATAATAAAAAAATAAATAAAATAAAACAACTCGCTAACGAGGGAACATGACACATTGTCACCGAGACTCTAACGGTTTGGTGCAGTCATTTCGAAGAGGAAAGTGTTTTAATTTGGGAGAACGGTGGTGTCCGCTTAGGGAGCGCTAGACGGGTCTCCAACAGTTGAGCGGATATTGAAATGGTTTGTCTGTGCGCAGTGGAGGCGACTTGTTTGACGCCGAGACAGTCGTCACAGCACACACACTATACACACATATACACACTCATACACACACACACACACACACACACACACACACACACACACTGACTCACAAACTCAGAAGACTGAAGTGAAGAGACACACAGTTCAGTTCAGTTCAGTGTTTTGAACTTAATTGAACTGTGTCTCTTCAGTTCAGTCTTCTGAGTTTGAACTGAAGAAACACACACTTTTGATTAAAAAAAGAAAATAAAAGATCATTATGCACCTTCAGTCTGTTCTTTTATTCATTATTATTTATCAACCATTATTACCTCTATAATAATATGTAAATATATAATCCCTGTCAGTCCTGTGTACTTGTTACTGTCTGTACTGGATATATTGTGTGTATTGTTTAGTCCTACTTAAGATCTTTTTTTAAGTAAGTGTCTTTATTTTTTGTTTACACTGCACTGTTTGCACTGGACATACTGTGTACACATTTATTTATAGATCTTTTTAATAAGTACCCTGTTTTTTTTTATACATAGTGTCTAGAGCTGCACTACATATCATTGTGATGTACGTGTTCACAATAGTCACATCGAGAGTCCTGCAATGTAGGAGGGAAATGAACTCAGCATGTCCTCATCTAATTTCATGGGTTCTTGACACACACTGCCCACAACGATCCACCAATCACAGTTATTCTTAATCAGTTTGGAGTGAGTCACTGGTAACAACATTGAAAAAAAATAGCAGCGAACAAGAGAAAAGCTCCGAAAACTAAGACTTGGTGGCAAAAAGAAAAGCAACGTCGATTTTCTGGGATTAGTTCAGCTACGAGAAGGATGATATTGAAACGCGTGTTCTGTGTCGACAGTTGCTTACATCTGTTGCCACAACGAGAGGTAACAACTAATTTTTTTGACCATCTACACCACACAGCTATTATATCCTCGTGAGTATTTTTTATATCGCATGCTTAAAAAGTCTTAATGTCAGTTTTTTTTCCAATATCGTGCGCTGCTCATATTTGTCTTAAATTGCCCTGTGGGGACAAATAAAGTTTTCTAAATCTGAATAAAATCACATAAAATCCCTACATATTCTATTGTATAATCAATGATTTTCCTGGAGGGACTGATATTGCAGAATCAGTCTCATCTTTTAAATCACTTTTTAAAACACATTTTTTATAGACTGGCCTTCATGTGATATTGTCTCATTTTAATGTTTTAATGTTTGAATATTCATTATTTATTACCGTATGTTTTTAGTTTGCTGTTCTTATCTCTTTACTGTGTTATGTTGTTTTCTATGTTTTAATGTCTTTGCTTATATCTTGCGTATTTTAATTGCATCCTGCTGTTGTGCCCTTTACTTTGTCAAAGCACTTTGTAAACTCAGTTTTTAAAGGTGCTATTCAAATAAAGTTATTATTATTATTAGATATTCTTTGCTCTGTGTTAATGCTCTACTTTCACCCTGAGGCTATTTAGTAAAAACACTGCATACAGACCTACACATTTCATAGAAGCTCAGAATATACTGCATGTGAAGTGACTACCTGTTTTGTTTGTTTACCTGCTTTGTGAGAAATAAAGGTGAAATTCACCTCGAGAATGCTCAAGAACCTAAAA
The DNA here is from genome assembly GCA_029814645.1 of Fowleria isostigma. Classification (NCBI taxonomy): domain Eukaryota; kingdom Metazoa; phylum Chordata; class Actinopteri; order Kurtiformes; family Apogonidae; genus Fowleria; species Fowleria isostigma. The sequence continues at coordinate 32,190,474 of JAPTGZ010000007.1, read as the reverse complement.
ATTATGCGTGATAGGGTCAAGGGGGTAACTTTATTTTCAGGACTCCTGGTAAAGTGACAAAGTCAACAAGCTCTTCTTCAGTGTTTTCCAAGCTCTACTGTTTTGCCAGTTGCATCACGCTCAGGTTCATTGTAGAGCTGCATTGATTTGCTCACCTCCTGCTCGTCTCCCTCTCTCCTCTCTATCCTCACCGAGTCAAAAACAAGATCGTGTGCAGAAAGGCTGTTGCTGGTTTCTCCCCACAGATGGTTGTGTGTCCGAGTACCTGGTCAGAATCAATCTACAGTTCAGGAACAGTTCACTTTTTTGAGCACCTCTTCAGTATAACTTAAATGAGTCAGAAATGATTCATTTAAGTTACATAACTCCGCAAGGTTAATCGACATTCTTGACACAATGAACTTGGAGACCTAACTCATCAAACAAGTTGTTAGAAAGCATACAGAGATAAGTCAGTTAAATTAATAAATGAGAATTGGACTGAGCGTTACGTCAAAAAAGATCATATAACTATATTTTAAAGTAAAACCACCATCCATACATAAATCACATTCTTTTCACCCATAAAATACAGGCAACTTTCCACAAAACAAAGTTTCCCACTAATTCCCTCTGTCTTTTGGAGGTTCGGTCTGTGTGTGATGGATTTGCATTGTTCTGTCTGAATAAAAACTCAGTATTTTTGCATCATTTTTGACAGAAATCCTTCTATTTTGACAATCTCCATCTGATGTAAACAAACACACAGCAGCAACAGTCTGTTCTATGATGAATCAAAAACATTTTATGCCATATAATAATTCTTAAGTATCCGTATATATTAGATTCACTGCAAATTAAATTAATATATGAGAATTGGGCTGGGCAATCTGTCAAAAAGATCATGTAACAATATTTTCAAGTAAAGCCACCATCCACAATATAAATCATAATATTTTCATGAATAAAACACTGGCAAGTTTTCCACTAATTTTCTCTGTCTTTTGGAGGTTCAGTCTATGTGTGATGGATTTGCATTGTTATGTTTGAATAAAACTATGTATTTTTGCATCTTTTTTGACAGAAATCATTCTATTTTGACTATTTTGACAATATCTAGCTGAAGTAAACAAACACACGGCAGAACAGTCTGTTTTATGTTGAATCAATAACATTTTATGCCATATAATAATTCTTAAGTATCTATATTAAATCAGATTCACTGCAAATTATTGCAGATTTCAGAGACCAGATCCACAGCTGACATGGTCATTTTTTTATTATTATCATTCCCTCATGTTACATAAACTCTGCAAGTTAATGCAGACCAAATTTAAGCACAGGAATACGGTACATTATTACCATAAATAGACTGAAATATACTTGCCTGGTCAACCAGCTCGTCCTACATAAGAACACACCTTGGTTGCTGAGGTTGATTTTAGGGCTGCAATGATTTTGGCCAAAAATAAAATCTCGATTTTTTTTCCTCTAAAAAACAGATTTTCAATTTTTGGGTAAAACTACAAAAGAAAATTGATGTTGGTATGTTGTTTTCGTGTGCAACACACTGCTCCCACTCTGGCTTGTGATGATCTTTGAGGTGCTGAAAAAATGTGGTTGTGCTGCTGTCTTTGACAGATACCGCCTTTAGGCAGAGTTTACAGTAAGCAATCGTTTGGTTTTCATCAGAAACTTCCAAGCCATACTAATTCCACACAACTGACTTGCACTTGCTATTTCTAGCCACAAAGTTCTCACTCTTCTTAGCAAACAGCATTTTTGTACTGGTGTGTGGAGACCAAAGACTGAGGAGACTGTTGTCCTAATTAAATAATCCCATTTTGGTTTGAAATTGATTAATCATGCAGCCCTAGTTGATTCTTAAATAATTTTGCTCAAGTTTTACTCCCTCAATCCAGATGAACATTGAAAATATAGACTCAAGAGGGTTTACACCTTTTTTTATGATCCATAGTTCAGACTAAACTGTAACAGTTCTGACCTTGTTTGGACTATTCTAAACAGATCTTTAGTTCAGTTATTGACAAAACAAACTGTATAGAAAACAGGTGTATTTTGATTTTACTGTGGCTGTTGTCTGTGCAAAAGCAGAGCTAAGCTAACGGAACTACAATGTAAACTATCAGCTGATGCAGCATGTCAAGATTATGAAGTAACACTGTCATTTTGAGCTACTGTCATAATGAGTGGCTACGAGTTTCAGTTTTAAGAGGAGAATTTAATTATACCATAAAACAAATGCATGTAAACAATGAGTTTTACATTTTATTTAGTGAGTGATGCACTTTTCAAATATATGGTATTATTTGTTATAGCCTATCCAGCTATCCTGTACTGAGAAAACAGTCTGGAACTGCTCCATTAACTGTGGATTTTGACAGATCTACTTTATACCAGGCCAATCAATCTTATGGGGGGGGGGTGTTTGCAATGCATCATATGCACCGACTTATTTTTGTCGCTAGTCAAAGTCAGTTCCAAGTCCGCAAATCTCTTCATGACTGTTGCCAGTTGTTTGATTCAAAAATAAGAATTGAATTACAGATTACAGCCTGTATTCTTAAATTTCTCTGAGAAGAGCATCACATTCGTCTTATCTGTGATTGGTTTACTTGGTGCCAGTTAGTCCCGCCTTCATTTTTGGATTCAAGCCCCAAGATTTCATACTGTTTTCTTTGTATTGAACACACTGAGTAAATGGGATGGCTGGCCAGGCTAGATTCGTTGGTGGTTTTGGTAGTCCTAAATGTGTTCAGGCATGACTTCCCCCTGCTGGTAAGAGTTTGGAATATCATTGCTATACAGAACTCATATAAAACCAGCTCCAATAAAAAATATACATCATATTACAATTACTAATGTCTAGGAATGCAGTCTTGCATTGTACTAGTCACAAATACATGAAAAAATGAATGGGTAAATATGTATACAAGCGCATATTTTATTCTGAGAGTCATGCTAGAAAGAATATTTGTGCTCTTTGATACAGGCCTACTATCAAGCAACCTAATGTGAAAGGCAGAGGATAATAACTCTCTGGAAAGCCACAAGTAGTGAAGCAAAAGAATGTGTTCTGAACAGTCCAGTGTCTGAAAAGCACTGATTCGGTAATTCAAGTTTATATTTGGAGGAAGATTTCCTGTGTCATTAACATTCAGAGAAAACCTATCACATTTGGAACAAAAAAGCAATTAGCTCTGTACTCAGGAGGATTTAACTGCCTCTTTTGCAATTTCAGTGCAACCTGTGGAGCATATTTTTCTTGTCTGTATTCATTCATTCATAGGACCAAAATGTTGCTTAGACTATCTCATTTAAACAAAATGTGCTTTCTTACTCAAGAGGCTACAAATGCTACTGCTGCCATCATTAATATTTATAGTATGATTAATATTAGTACTCCTAGCACCGTATACCAAGTACTACAACCTGAACAATCACACAAGGATTTCAAATAGGGTTTCAACGTCTGTCGTAACACTACAGTAAAAGGAGACTGTGGAAATAAATACATTATGATAAATCAGACGGCTATAAATATCAGTGGGCTTGTCATGTGATGCCTTGGAGAAATATTCCCGTACTATCTTAGGCTTCAAGCATGCCCTTCTGCCTTTCTCCATCTCCCAGCAGCTTTGGAGCTGACATGGACCACCCTTTTCCTCTGACAAATATCAATTACAGGCTTGGCTGAGGCGAATTGCTGGGAGTTCAGGCTCCGGTGGGATCTCATTGTGAATTGGATTGCCTGACTCTCACCATTGGTAAGGATCTGTAGAAGCATGGCCCTGCCCGTCTTCATGCTAAGCCCCGACACATCCTTTATAGCTGTTTGACCCTGACTGACATGGCTGTGAACCTCAGGGGAGATCAAGCACTCGTTTGATAGCGGCCAGCCTACATCTGTTACATAACACACTGATGTGCTTAGGTTTTCTTTTTAAATTGTAATTTAGTGGAAAGAACTAGCCCAGATCCATTTCATTACATGATATGTCTTGTCTTTGTCAGCGTGTCACTCTATATGTCAGCATGTAAAACCTACACTAAAAGCAGGTGGAAGTAACAAAAGAATCTGAAAATAAACACTTAGGTTTTGCAACTATCTCCTCTCAGTCCAAAACAAAACAACAAGTAACCCTTTTCCAAGTTTCTATAGGCCCTTTTTTACCAAAATTCCAGGGAACTTTTATGACCAGGAACTAATTTTTCATTGGATAAAAGAATTCCTGGTAATCTGTGTGTGTCGCATTTCCACTGCACCCCAAAGTTCCATGTTCCGGTTCTGGCGGTTGGATCCACTGCAATCGTTGCAGTCCTTTTTTTACAATCCTGCTTAAGTTTCTTCAGTTTTTTTTCATATATGTTAAGCCGTGTCTTACATTTAGCTCCGCCAGGTGGTTGGTTCACATAAACTTGATTTGTGTGGTCGATTCAAAGTTCCTCTGAATTTCCTCCTCCACAAATATGCTCAAAATGCATGTCAAAATGCATGGCACAAAAGGTTTTAAGTTAGATGAACATAAAAATTCATTAATCTTTTTTTTTTTTAAGACAACCACTTTTCTCAAGTTTGTTTTTTGGTTTTTTTTGTAAACTGAACTTGTCTGGGCTTACAGTGTGGACTTTCAGATTTAATTCAAGGTGTTTAACAAAATTAATGCAGTAACAATTTAGGAATTACAACCATTTAAAACACAGTCACACCATTTTGAAATCTTCAAAAGTAACTGGACAAACTCAGATTAAATATGAGGACTGACTTTAATACTTGGATGAAAAACATTTTCAATAACTGCCTGAGGTCTGCAACCCATCATAAAATGTGATACAATAAGTAATGATACAGAAGAGACACTATAGACAGACAATAGAAACAAAATTCACCTTCCTCGCAACTTGTGTTAACAACATTAATGCTACAAAGTATAGGTTACAACAATTAGCCATTACCATTCATGCTGATATAAAGGCCATTTAAAAACAACTGTTTGCTCATTAGAAACATGATAGTAATGTTTACAGTATGATGTTTGTCAGTTTATTAGATCATTTTACAAAAAAGTTGTAGTTTGTGGTAAAACTGATCAACTAATCCAAAGGTCGCAGAAGTGACATCATCGTAACTGTCTCTCTCCATGATCTGATCACAGTTTGAAGATGCCACTGCAGTTTCAACATGACCCAACTGGTGTGATTCTCACCTCTTTCAACAGTTTTTACACAATTCCTGAAGCACAAGGTGAAATATGCTTGGTGTTCAATTGCATGGGGCTCAGCAGAAGGGGTGGGATCTCACATATTTAACTCCTACCCCCTCCAAAAACACATGCAGTTACCTAAAGTCGGCATTGAATGGTAAATTTTTAATATTATTCATTAATTCATTTGCTGAACCTGCTTTATCCTCACTAGGGTCACGGGGTTTGCTTGGAGCCTATCCCAGCTACTTAAGGGTGAAGGCGGGGTACACCCTGGACATTTCGCCAGTTTGGGGCTGACATATAGAGACAAACAACCACTCTCACATTTGCACCTATGGACAATTTAGATTAACCAGTTAACTTATCAGTGCATGTCTTTGGATGGTGGGAGGAAACTGATGTACACGGAGAAAACCCACGCAGACACGGGCAGAACATGCAAACTCCACACAGAAAGGTCCCACCCATCGACTGGAATCGAACCCAGGACCTTGCTGTGAGGCACGGGTACTAACCACTGCACCACTGTGTTGCCCACTTTTAACATTATGGTTCACAAAATTGGATAGTACTCTTGTTTCCTGTCAGACAACTTGTATTACAATGTGCTGAAGGGCAATTATGGATTGTTTTCCAAAAAAAGAAAAAATAAATAAAATCTGCTTTTTGTGAGTAGAAAATGGCTGCCGTAAATGGTACAGTAACCTAAAATAGAAGAAAACCTTTACATTTAAAACTCCACAAACTACAACTAATGTTTAATACTGTGGTAACCATAAAGCCTCCTTGTGTGAAAGCAGTCACATGCACTGAATGAATGAACGAGTGCATGATGTGGGCTTCCACTTGAAAAAGTTAATTACTTTATTTTCTAATTTGTGGGGTTTTTCTAAATAACAGATACTGAAAAACTCCGAACTGTGAATGGCCAAACCTTGACAACTACCAGGTCAATTGGAACCAGCCGCTGATTGGACAATAAAGCAAACACTTACCGACCAAATACTTAAAGGCCTTGAAATACAAGACTTTAAATGTTAAGGACAGTTCTTTAATATGAAAAAATACTGTTAGTCAAAGTTATTGTGCCATGTTCAGACCAAATATTCACCAGACAAATCTGTTTTATGGGCGGCTGTGGCGCAGTTGGTAGAGTGGATTGTCCAATGTCTGAAAGGTCAGTGGTTCAAATCCTGTCGCTGAATCCATAATTACTCCCAGTGGGGTCTGGCAGAGCATTGCATGGTGGCAGCTGCCCACTGGTGCGTGAATGGGTGAATGTGAGACTTTGTAAAGGGCATCGGGTACCATGAAAGTGTAGAAAAGTGCTATACAAGTTCAGGCCATTTAGAAAGTTGTGTGGTGTGAATCACTGGTATTTGAACCAAGTGTTAAATTCTGCATGATTTTATTGATGGCTTTAGCGTACCTGTGGCTAAGATGCACCACAGTGTTAACAGGCACTACCCTGGTAAATTGCCTCTGTAGTTTGCCAAGAGTTTTCTGTACTCACCGAGATAGACTGAGAAATTCTCCCATGCCTCCTTTATTTTGTATTTTCACTTTTATCATTCATATTTTAACACAACAAAAATTCCATCCAGCTACAAATAGTAGACAGTATATGGTGTGCAGACCTAAACTATCTGAGTTTGTTTTTGTTTTGTACAACCCTTCCTAGCTAAATTTGTGTATTTGTTCCCTTTGGTTTATTTACTTCCATTGTTTTTGCTTTTCCAGGGGGACATGTGTTTCTCCTCTTGTTTTCTGGATGCACATTACCAGTCAAAAGTTTGCACACACCTGTTTTTTTCTTGATTTTCATGATTACATGAAAATGCCATTTACATGGCAGACTCTCACTGACAGCATCAAAACTATGAATGAACATATATGGAAGTATGTAGTTAAAAAAGCGTGACATAACTCAAAACATGTTTTATATTTTAGAGTTTTCCAAAAAGCCACCCTTTACTTTGATTACTACTTTGCACATTCTTGGCATTCTCTGGATGAGCTTCATGAGGTAGTCACCTGACACATTTTCCAACAGTCTTGAAGGACTTCCCAGTGATGCTGAGCACTTGTTAGCCATCTGCGGTCCATGTCATGTCCTTTAGCTGAGGTATGGACACACGTTTGACTGTTAGTGTATGTTTACCAAAAATAGTTTTTTAAAAAAAAAAAAAAAAAAAACAGAATAGTAACTGCTATGGACATAATGCACCATCATCATTGAATTGATTTGGCAGGTTTTCAGAATGTTGCAGACTGGTGGTTTGCTGATATTCATTAATCAGCCAAAGGCAGCTGGTCTATAGGGGGTCTGTTTGTCCGTCCATCCATCCATCTTCTTAACTGCTTAGTAGTTGTGAGGATCATGGGGTGCCAGAGCATATCCTGACTGCACAATGGACAACATTTAATATATTATTTTACTTTTTTT
>JAPTGZ010000007.1:32048624-32059321 GCA_029814645.1 Fowleria isostigma | reverse complement strand
TGATAAATAATATGAATAATAAAATTCCTGATGGTTAGTATTACTGTTTCAATTCTAATTTGTAATGGATATGTCTCTATGTATGTTCCTTATGTATATTCTACATGCACAATTTCTGTATATTTCCATATGTATAATCTCCCTGTAAAATTCCCTTTGTGTAGTTTAATATGCACGAGATCCATGTCTATTTTTTTTTTATATATACAGGTCTATATGCACATTCTTCATGTATTGTTCTGGATGTGTGATTCTATATGTAGATTCTTTATGTATAATTCTTGTTGTGAATATGGTATTTTCATTTTTTCTTTTGTTTAGTAATCTTTCCATGTATATCTGTGTACACATGTCTGAAATGTACATGAACAGTACTGAATATTGTACATGTATATGTAATTACTGCTGTACATGGAGTGCATAAGCTCAAAATAAAATAATAAAACTAAAACTGAACAAAAATTATCATGAAAACCATGAGCGATTACCGCACTTTGAAAACTTATAGTAATACTTAAATAATACTTAAATACTTGCACTACCGATTTGTTTCCATGTGGTTGTATTGTTCTTAAATCCACATTGCTTTGTTTAATGTTGGTGTTTACACATTTGATTTACACCAAAGTACATATGCTGACATTTGTACATTTTAATCTCAGGTGAACAATGCCTCTGCCAACAAAGTACATTGTTAGCGTTATTTTATTTATTTATTATTATTATTTTTTTTAAATAAATCGTGGTTAATTTATTTCAGTGTGTATATAAGTACTTTTGGGACATTTTGAGCACATTTCAACAGTTATAATGATAACAGTGATAATTTTCATGTCATTATCTCCCTAATTCTGGCTTCAGCATTTTTGATCCTTGTTCTTGTGCCAAAGGTTCAAGGTTCAAGGCGACTTTATTGATACCCGTAGGTCGTTTTGTTTTGCAGTCTAGAGAGGACATCTCAAACATTAAACATTAAACATTAAAGCATTTAAAACACAAGAACAGCATGGACAAAACACATGGACAGGTACTCCCAGTAGCTCACTGATCGTGGTTTAAATAGAATAAAATAAATTGATATATTTTTAAGTAACTTGTGTGCAGAATATAAACTGAAAAGTGCCCTCTTTCATTGATAAGAAAAATAAACAAACTGATCATTAATTACTAAATTAACTTTTCATTAACCAATAATAGTTAATTAATTACTAAAATAAACTCATCTTGAATAATATAAAACGGAAATGTTCTTCAAATGTTACCAAAGCTTAAACAATATGACTGACAATAAAACTATTATATGACTGTATTTATTGTGTTCTGTATTTCAGCATTAATTCTCATTATTTATTTTGTATGATTTAATGTGTTTTTTTTCCAAAAATATTTCTAGGACCTTCTGAGCTTCTTCCATGTACCCCTATTTAAGAACCAATGGTGTCGGCAGAAGGAAGGGGAATATTTGGTGCACAAGAGGAGCTTGCTATTATCCATTCAAGACACAAGAACTACAGGTACGCTAATTATAAAACAGACAGTGAAATCCCTGCATCGCTGAGAGGTCATACTGAGCGGGGGAAAAAAAAAACAGCAAAAAACGGAAATAAAAGCTAATTAGAGCCACGTAGCAAAAGAGAATGCTGCGCTCGTACACTGCAGAATTCACTCCAGGGATATCATTCAAAATTTATACTGTATCCCTCTTGTGTCTGGCTAGATAAACTGTTATTTCAACTTATTTCATTGTCCTCAGGCCACTCGGGCTGGCTGTCTCCGGATGTTTCTCCTCGTTGATTTTAAGGATGCTGAAACGGGCCTCCAAAATACCATTTTCCACATGACACCCTGAGTTTTGGTGTGCGACTGCAGACACTCCACGTCCCACTGTGCAAACATCAGCTCCGGTTTTTCAGTCACAAAACACAAAGTGGCTGCAGTGTCCAGTGGACGGTATGTGCACGGAGGCTTGATCTCCTGCGTCGCTTCCAAACTGTGAGCTCTGATGAGTGAATTTGGGAAAAATCGGCACCGCTCAGTGGTAGTTCTATCCCGAGAAAAGTACCCCCTCGTATATGGCATGTATTACACAGCACTGCAGTTCCACTCGTGTTTGTATTGGCAGACAAATGGAAGACAAACACTGTGATTCAACTGCGGCTCTTTGTGTCGATTCTCATGTCATTTCACCAGACTGCTACAGACTAGACTTTCCTTTGAGATTTGTCTCTGTGGCTTTTTTCCCCTACAGGTCATATGTTAAGCCACTTTGCCATTTCGCTCCTGGCAAATTTGTAGCTGAACTGAAAATGAGAGAAAAGGAGTACTTTGATTTGTCAGGTCACCACGGTTACATGAAAAAAGATTAAAACCCCAAAAGAAATGTTTTCCACTGATGCGTTTCACCTCAGTCACACACAACTGTGTTTCGCTAACTCCTCCAACACACTGTGGCTTGAACACACTGGCCTTGCACAACCTTCAGTGTGTTTTTACTCATTGAGTTTAATAGTCAGTCCGTCTTTTTGCTCGAATAAAAGTACAAAAAAGAAGGATATCTACAAAGTGTGTGAAAAGACAGAAAGTGCTTTGGGTAAAAGAGGAATGAAAACTCAGAGTGATATTCAAGTTTGTTGACGTTTAAGGCTTCATTTAAGACAAAATGTGTAGGAAGTTGCAAATTATAATAAAGAGACAAAATATGTAATTGTATTTACAACAATTTGATCATTTTCAGTGATTTAAATTAATAAGTTAAAAGCAGTGCTTAAATAAAGACCCAAAGCATCTACTGATCTAAAATGTTTAATACCTGTTGATCCATTAATTATATCAATAATGCAAATAATTGGTGTAAAATACAGTTTGTCGTCTTTTCATGTTCATCACATATGACCCATTTGGATGTTCAGAGGCTCTGTAGTTACCATGGAAACACTCATCTTCGACAACATTGATTCCCCAGTAAAACCTATGGAGTTGGATCAATGACAGTGGATAGAGACACTTGTTTTTTGTTAAGTTATAATATCTTTGCTGAAAAAGTAAGTTTTTCTTCAGTTTTCTGTTTTTGATACAATAACTCTCAACTTTAAGCTTCTATGAACATGAGCATCAAATTAAATGAAGAAAAATACCTGATTTTCACTGAAAAAATGCAAAATAAAGAGGATAATATTACAATCAAGGGTGATAAATCACTTAGGAAAGGTTAAATACTGTATAAAGAAGTAATATTTATGTGTTAAAACTGTCCCGCCAATGGGTCTAATCCTGTGGGATGAATGAGTCAAAAATGACACTGAACATACTAACAATCAAGGATGTTAAAATCATTTTCAGTCAGTTCAATCTAAAGTGGGTCAGACCAGTAAAATATTATCATAATAAACTATAAATAATGAAACCAGCAAATTATTTGTTCCCTGACTGTATGTATGACCTCCATGATAAAAATAAAATTAAGAGAAAATGTATATATTTACTGAAAAAGTTGCTTTTTCTTCAGTTTTCTTTGTTTCTAATAAAAGAGGGTTCCTCAACTTTAACCTGAGCTTTTAGGAACATCAACATGATCAGTGAAGTACATGTAGAAAAATACCTGATTTAAAAAAGAAGACAATATTACAATAATTGGTGATAAATCACTTAACAAAGGTTAAATAAAAAGAAAAATATATTTTCCTCATCTTCTGTAACATTGATTCACCAGTAAAACCCATGGATTTTGATAAATGACAGTGGTTGGAGACATTCAGTTTATGTTCAGTAAATGATGGATTTGGCTAAAAAAAAGTTAGTTTTCTCTGTTTTTGATAAAATAACCCTCAACTTTAATCTGAGTTTTTATGACCATCTACGTCATCCATAAATTAAATATAGAAAAATGCTTGCTGTTCACTGAAAAAATGCTAAATACAGACAATAATGTCACAATAAACCACGATAAATCACCTCAGAAACGTTAAATATAGAAGAAAAAAATATTTTGGAACTGCCACAAAAGTAGCTTTGGGTCTTTATGGGTTAATCACATATACGTGTTACTATTCAACTGTTTAGTACCTCAGCCAATGACGGCATTACACTGAAAATTTCTATTAAACAGAATTACAGTTCTGTGTCACATTTACTGCCTTCATGTAATTTTCCCGCCTGCATCTGTGCCATGTGGAAAAACAGAAAGCATCCAAATGGCAAAAAGAAATGCTGTAATAAGTGTGAGTTGCAGCTCATGCTATAAACAGCTGGGAATAATATGAAAAATTTAACATTATATTTTACTGTATCTCACATTACATCCTCCAGTGGTTAGTTCCCATTTCATTTTGTTCAAAACACGTCACAATCATTCAGATCTTTGGTGATTTTAGATGATTTAAATAACACGCAGAAAGAAACATTAAACTGTTATCCTCTGTATATACAATAACTGCTTCAGAAATAATTCAAGTAGACAGAAATTACTTGGAAATGCCTGGCAACTTCCGATCCATGCCTCTGTAAGATTTCATATTTACTTTATCTGCTTTAAACTCTTCAGCAAACATCTTCCTCCGTGTCAAAAGTCAAAAAAACATAGTGAGAGTTTCAAATTCTCGGTGCTTTGTGTAACTCTAAAGAGCCTTTGGCATTCCTCCACCCCAAAGGACACGTACATATCATCTACGAAGCTGCTTACATTGAATCAAACAGAGTCGAGTGCAAACTACAGCTTTCTCAAGAAGGCTGCATTCCTCAGACACGACAACCTGGTGAATGGACGCAGTCTGAAGTCACTATCCCTGTTGCTTATTAATCAGCGCTGCCTGGCAATGTCCCTTGTGGCCACCAGGTCACATGACCGCTTTCACTAAGACTTGGTAAACTATGTGGGGGAGGAAAAGCTCCTCAGTAAGCTTCCCCTTTACTTTTGTGCCGGTGAAGGTATTGCTACTGTGTGATGACAGTGCAGGATTTGATATCCAGGAAGTGAAGTTGAGCCATGTGCAAACTAAGGAGTTTATTCAGCACATTTCCATCACCTGCAGTATGAAAAATAAACAAAAAACTGATTTAGACTGCAATTTCTGCCCATGACGGATTTGCCCGGGTATGTTTATGTGCATTTCAAATAACATTTTCTTGAGGAAAGTCTGCCTACCTGTATCTGTGGATCTGTTTCTCTCTACTCATGGGCATATTGTTGCTTTATACATAAAAACTGAAAGCTACAGTACATGGTAATAATATAATTATACTGCAAAAATGCTTTTTCCTCTGAAAATTGGTTTTATACTCTGTCTGCAGTTTTGAAAATCCTGTAAAGAATACTGATGCCATAATTAATTCTGACCCAATGGAAATTTTACCCAGGGTCACTTTTCTGTATAGAATTGTGACCCACAAGTCAATTGTCGAGTAAAGAAGTGGCCCACCCAATAGAATTTGGACCCCTCATATAAATTTGTACTGTATGTTAATAAAAATGTTCTAAATAGGTGGTAGAAAAATTTCTGTTGAATAAATTTTTGATACATTTTCAGAGACCAGTGATGGAGAAGAATTGGGGGGGTTGACCTCTGTAACTACCTGTGGGATATAAGACATTCCTACAAGATACTGTTCAGTCATTTGTGCATTAACAGGCACCCTGCATGTTATGAATTTTTGTATTTTTGAATATTCAGTGTTCATATATGACAAACATTGTAATTTACTGAGTGTTTTTGAACACCTCACAGTATTCCCTGAGGTGCTGTGAACAAAACTTCACAGTAACACCACAGCAGAGGCTAAGTGAAGGAGAAGAGGAGCAGGTTCACTTGATTTTACCAACTTCAGTCAAAATAAAACCTTTTTCGATATAAAGAAACCCATGGACTCGTTTGTGCTACAAAGTTGCAACATGCCAAAAACTGAAAGTGAAACTTAACTTGCTTTAAACATCCGATCTGGCTTCTGTGCCTCTGTTATACTCTCTGTTGTCATGTTTTGCTTTGCTTTTGCAGCAGCACTGAGAATTTACTGCTGCTTCCCAAATGTTTCTGTTCTTCACATCGGCTACATGTATTTGTTCAGCACAGTTCTATAAGGGCCATGAACCAAAACACTATGGTACAAACAAGTGCACCATTACACCCTTCGTTCTAATACATTTGTATATCATAATAAGCATATGTGTTTAATTTGGAATTTTCACCAGAAACTACAAGATTCATTCAGTCATATAACCAATGAAGTAATTAATCCGTGTTCATTTTATGAAAAAAATATGGACCAAATGTTTTTATGTATTTATTTTCTAATATATATTAATTTAGTAATATTTGTAACAAAAACTATGTAACACTGAATTGGGTAAAGGTTATGAGATTTCAATCAATAGCAGATCACAGACTCTCAAATATAATGAAGGAATCTTTAAAGTGTGTTAATGTGGTATACATATGTCATGTTTTGCTTATTTCTATATTTTATCATGTAATGTGGTTATAATATGTAACGTAGGTCAAGTAATTCATGCTATAGAATTTTGACCCATTGCTTATTCTGTTGTATTATGTTATATAGTTTCATAACATGCTTTGTGTTTATATATCATATACCTTATACCTTAAGTAAACTTTGGGTGAGTCACTTTTTCCATGATGGGGGGGGTTCTATAATGGTAATGTTCCATGGGGGTCACTTTTCTATCTGACACCGGCTCAGTGAGACTTCAATAAAATTTCTATTCCACCAATTGATTGTTGACCCAAACCAAGTGTGAGGGAATCAATCAGGTTTCTATTAGACTTGTACAGCACACTTTCCACGAGCCAGAAAGGATTAATTCGCAACATAAACCTGTGAAAAAGCACAAAAAGAGAAACAAAGAATACAGCAATACAGACTTCAGGGGTCAAATGTGATCCAGAAATTACTTCCAACCAAAGAAATGAAGAAGACAGCTGAGTAACAATTACCTTCAATTTGCAATTTTCTTTTTCAGTAAACAAAAAGGACCCCATATTGTTTGTGTGACACAGGGAAAGTGGCAATTTCACATCTGTGGAGTAACCATTGGCAGTTACAAGCACTTATCATTTCATAATGTGATGAATTTCCTTAATAATAGATTGCGTTTGAAGGAGCCATGAAGTTTAATTATAGAAGGACGTGAAATCATAACCAGAATAAGATCCTGAGTTGAGCTGTGAAACACAAAAACAGCAAAACAAACAACTCACAGATAAAAAAAAAAAAAAAAAAAAGCTATTTGTGATCAATCTTTCATTTCCAGGTCCATTCTACTGCTTGGTTGGAAATTATCTTCATTTCATGGATGTCACGTCTGCACATTGTCACGTTCAGATGTTTTCTAACTCATAGAGGAGAGCTCAAGGTACCAATTTTTTTTCTGTCTGAGCACTTTCAACGCACAAAAGTCCAATGCATATGTGAGCCTGATTTTATTATAAATAAGTAGGGCTGCAAAAACAAAAAAAACAAAAAAAAAAACCTCGGTCTTTTTTGCAGTTACCTGTTTACTGTCACTGTTATTCAAAATTGTAAATACCGTCTCAATATCCCAGAAAAGTTAATTCCCTGATCTACAGCTGAAAATTATAATTCATAGTGGAGATGCGGAGTGAGCACTGCCTTGTATTCCAAAGGGTGCAGCTGTACGGTGCACTCTGACCTTTTTCCTTGCCCTGTTGCAGAATCAGTAAATTAGTCCATTGTTCTGTTGTTAATGCAAAATGGAGAAAACTATGAGGGCATGCTGACTGAATAATGAACCCATGACGCCACTGGAGAAGCCATGTGTGAAGGTCTTAGCCAGCTTTGTAAGATGCAGCTGCCTCATTCTCACTGTACGTACAGTTGATGGAGGACAGCATCCTACATGCACCAATTAAGCCACAGTCGTGGATGTAACTGCAGATCTATGAGGTCTGGATTACTGCCAAAGATGCTATACCTTCCAAGAAACCCTAATTGCAATGAAATGAGCTGCGTATTTATTCAGTCTCACATTCTGAACAGCTCTGGTATGCTCTCATAAAGCCTGACCTCATCCAGAAAAACAATACTGGGTGGGTTTTTTTAGATGAATTGTAAGAATAAGCACATGTTAAAAATCAAAAAGGGATATGGTGACGCAGTTAAATAGGGACAAACCTTAAAACGGATGCACGTGGGTGAATAAACTCCAGTGTTTGTCTTCATATAAAGGTGAATTCTATATTAATAGTATACTTGAGCTGCTGTTGAGAGATGATATACAACTAATACAGCTTTTAGTCATCCAGAAAAACAATACTAGGTGGGTTTTGGATGGGGTTGGCCTTGCAACTGCAAAATTAGGCACATGTAAAAATAAAAAAAAATTAAAAAAAATGGATATGGCAATGCAGTTACATAGATGCATATGGGGAAATACAAGTAAAACCAATGTTTGTGCTCACATAAAGGTAAATTATGTAGTACATCTGAGCTGGTGTGAGAGATTTTGTATCTTAAAAATAAAAATAACTGCAATAGAAATGAGTCTGATTGAGCAACAGCTCTGGTATACAATTAAAACAGCTTGACCTCATTCAGAAAAAACAATAGTGGATAATTTTTAGCTGGAGTAAGCATTAAATTGTAAGAATAAGCACATGTTAAAAATAAAAAAAAGGATATAGTGAGAGTTAAAGAGGGACAAACCTTAAAAATGATGCACGTGGGCGAATAAACTCCAGTGTTTATGTTCATATAAAGGTGAATTCTATATTAATAGTATACCTGAGCTGCTGTGAAGTGATGATATACAACTAATACAGCTTGTCGACATCCAGGAAAAACAATATTGGGTGGTTTTTGGATATGGTAGGCACTGAAATTGTAAGAATAAGCACATATTAAAAAGAAAAGTTGATATGGTAATGCAGTTAAATTAGGGGAACAATGCAAGGATATATGTGGGGAAATACCAGTGTTTGTCCTCTTATATAGGTACATTATGCGTTAGTAGTTGTAGGAGAGACATTATATCCTAAAAGTAATCATAACTGCAATAGAAATGAGTCTAATTAAATGACAGATCTGGTACACAAATAATACAGCCTGACCTCATCCAGAAAAGCAATAGTGAATGGTTTTTGGATGGGGTAGGCACATATTAAAAAATAAAAGTAGATATGGTCATGCAGTTAAATAGGGGCAAGTATAAGGATGCATGTGGGGAAACAGTGTTTGTGCTCATATAAAAGTAAATTATGTATTAATGGTATATCTGAGCTGTTGTGAGAGCTATTACACCTTTAAAGTAGTCGTAACTGCAAAAGAAATGAGCTGCATTTGTATTTACAACACAGTCTGATGAAGAAACAACTAATACAGCTTGATCTCATTCAGAAAAATAATACTATAGGTAACTTTTGGAAGATATAGGTATTGCAATTGTAAGAAAAAGCAAATATTTAAAACAAAAATGGTATTTTGTTAGTTTATGAAGTAGATTTGATTTTCATATGTATTAATTTGCTAATTTTCTTAATTATTTTTTGTTAATTTTACTTATTTTGTTTGTGTGCATGTTGTTGCCTATGCTGACTATATTTTCATATTTTGTTGCAAAAAACTGAAAGAAAAGTGATTTAAACTGTGTGTAAACTGTGTCCACATCTATAGGCATACTGTATAAAACAAGGGACTTACTGAACAAAACAACCTATACATGATGTATTGTTCTTTGGTTCTGCCATATTTAACATACTGTGCAGAGATATGGGGAAATACAGGAAAAACTACTGTAGATACATTGGCAAAATTACATAAAAGAACTACGAGAATAATTACATGGATATTTTGAAGCAACCAATAATTTATTTCTTCAACTTAAAATTACAGGATGTTATAAATATTAAAAGATGATTTATAAAGTAAGAAATAAGGTTGTTTCTAATAGCATTCAAAAGAGAGAATAATTATAACTTAACAGCTCTTTACATTTTTAAATGGACTAAAGTGAAGAAAAATGTGAAGTTTAGATGTATTTCAGTTCAGTTCAGAAATTATGGGAGGGATTTGATGATGAATTAAAGTTGTTCAATTATTCATGAATGTTAAGTTGAGATGTTAGATCTGTTTTTCTGTTGTTGATTCTTTTGTTATAATGAGAATGCCTGATGATGTTCACATTTGAATTAATGTAAGCGGTGGATCAGGTGAAGAGGATAGGTATAAAATAAGCTTTTGCTTCTAGCCTATTCCTTTTTTGTGTTTGTGATTGTTGTATTAACTCTTTTCCCCATGAAGATGATATTTGACAAACCCCCCCCCATATCCTTAATGACGAGTTTTGACACCTCCATTTACCAACCATTAGAACAGGTTAAATTTTTTTCTAATTTAACAGAGGCTGTAATAGGTGGAGGTGAACACAACCCAGACTAGGACAACCAATACGATTAAAGAATACATTTTCTTTATTTTTTCTTTTTTTCAAAAATTTTCTTTTTATTTCTTTATTTTTTTTTTATTTTTTAAATTTGTACTCATCTTTTATTTTTTAAATTGTTTATAATTTGAAAAACACAAGTTTTATTTTATTTTTTTCTTACATTTTTTTCTTTCTTTTTAAATTTGTATTTATTTTTTTGAATTGTTAAAATTGTTTTAAATGGGGTTTTTTTTTAATTTTCAAAAAATTTTAACATTTTGAAATTATAATAATAAATTTTCACTGT
>JAPTGZ010000007.1:30613373-30625190 GCA_029814645.1 Fowleria isostigma | reverse complement strand
TTTTTTTTCTTTTAATAAAAAATGAAAGCGGGTCCCACAGACCCAAACGCCACACAAGGGTTAAAACGGCTAATAAATGTTCCAGTTCCAAAAAATTTGAATTTTTTGGCTAGTTTTTACAGTGTTCATATCTTCAGTGTTATTTTTACACTCCCCACATTCATCCTCCGGGCTGAAATGGAACCTTTAGGGGGCCGGTTTTGGCCTGCGGACCACATGTTTGACACCGCTGGTTTGAAGGATGTCGTTGGTGTGTTTGTGTTATCTCAACTCATGCAACTGGTACTGTACACGTCCACTCTGCACCACACACACACTGGACGCTCTGTCATTTTGCAGTAGTTTGAACATGTGGAAAGGATTGGAAATGGCTTGTTCTACGGTTTCACTCATGAGGTTTTAAGTGTTTTACAAAGATTTCTGTATTGCCTTGCGTTTACTTTCTTCTGGCTGCCCACAAAGATAATTGGCCTAATTTCCACTGCCTGGTCAGATAGGCCACACACTGCTTCCTAGCTGTTTACAGTATTTCTCTGAATTTCCCCTGATACTGACTCTCTGATTCCTATTTGCATGATGTTCCCAAAAGAAATTCCATTTGGCCTCACTGTGGAGAAGTGGTCATGGAGGATAAAAAACATTTGTGGCAGCAGTTTGGGAAGGACTCGGTACTTACGCCAGGCCGAGTTTTACTCACAATAAATGTAAGAACAGTAACTTCTTCGTGTTGGTACCAAGGTGTACTAATGCACATTCACAGGTAATTCCTTAAACTTAAATAGTAGCCATACATGTTTAACTCTTTCATACATATATTTTGAAAGCCTTAATGAATTTTTTTTTTCCTGAGTATTTTTATTCCTCAGGTATTAAAAAAAAACACAATGTGAAAGAATTTTTTTATGAACCTATTTTTCATAGCATTCCAAAAATGTTCATTATCCATCTAATTTTTGAAGCAAAGAAACATGTATTTAATGATATACTGTATGAACTCTATGAAATAAATACCTTTTTAATGCTGCTAATCTGATGTTTTATTGCATTTTAACATACTCTAATATTAGTCATTACAGACTTCATGGAGATAATGTGTAAAAAAAAATTTGATTTGTTAAAAAAAAAAGCTGTTAAGTACAATCTAATAACGATAACAAGCAATTGATTTACACTCGAACACATTACTGCAGATCAGGTTTATCAAGAACAGCAAAGTTACAGTAATAGTATGAGTTCCAGTGTATGCAGATGATGCATGTGTGTTCAATGTGTCGGCTGATATGGAACTAAAACGAAAAAATCCATGAATATACAAGAGAAACGCTGTAGAATAGCTGTCCACTGTAGTGACTACTATGCATGAAAGGGTTAAGTGGTGAAACTGGGGGTGGGAGTTAATCAGCTATGCTTCGTCCCACTTATTTTTGGGTTTTTCAGGCTTCAGGGGTTGTATACTAATGGGAGCTTGTGTTATAAAATAATATATTATGTATATTTTGTACACACAATGTTTGGCAACCAATGTCTTGATGTATATTACTTGACCCTACCTGTCGTTGTTTGTTTGTTTTTTTTGTCAATTTTTTTTATCTAATGTGTTGATTTTATCTGTTGTTTCATTGTATATTGTGTATAAAGTGCAATATAAATAAAATGTATAATAATAATAATAATAATAATCATATTATTGCCTATGTGTATTTTGCTATAGACGCTTCTCTATGTATATTATCTTTGTATATTCTACATGCATATTTTCTATGTACTTTTATATGCATTCTCTCCTTGTATAATCCACTATGTATAATTTTATATGCATATTCTCCATGTCTATTTTTATAAGAATAGTTCCATATGCACATTCTTTATGTATAATTCTTTAAGTATAATTCTATATCCAGATGCTCCATGTAAAAATCTTGATGTATAATTCTTTATGTATATTTTCTGCGCAAAGTCACTATATTTAATTCTATATGTGTATACTTCTCTCTGCAGACTTGCTCATGTAAATGTTGTGCATATGGTGTTTTTCTTTTTTTTTTAGCAAACTTTCCGTCTGTGTACACATAATGAGATATATATATAAACAGTATTGAATATTGTACGTGTATATGTAATTAGTACTGTAAATAGAGTGCATAAGCTCAAAATAAACTAATAAACTAAACTTTTTAAACTAAGATTCTGTGACAAGATTCTCCGCCAACATTGTGAAGAGTCCAAAAAAAAAAAACGCCGCTCGGTCATGTTATAGTTTTGTAGTTCTGCTATAAAGTGTAACGGATTCTCTCATAAACGCACAAGCAGATACTTACAGTAACAGCCAGAGAATGAAGCCAAGTCAGGGCTGTGGTGGTACACTTTACAGTATCCATTACCCCACTGACTCCAAAATACTGGCTGCTCACAGGTGAACACGTTGGTTTATTCAGCGTGTAATAGAATTTGGCAGACCCCTCATCTACCGCAGCCAAAAAAGCCACTGAGCTGAAACCAACGGCGGGCGGGCAAACCGTGTCGGCTTTAAGATGGCGCGGAAAATTAAAGTACGGGGCAACCGATCTTGCAACTGCGGATCGCACAATGTAACTGTATTACTACAACGGAGGAACAGAATAATTTCACCAAGATGGATGGGCGCCTTTCAATGTGTTTCAAGGGCAGACGAATCAGTACGGGATCATTACGTCTGTGGAGGGTTGGTTTATTGGTCTGAATTCACTCTGTGCAGACGCAAAACTGAAATGCAAAGCATTGAAATACTCACAGGAAGGTTGGTAATCAGAAGAGATAAATATCTGTCAGATACCTAAAATATTAATCCCTGAAAAGGGTTTTTTGTCTTTACTGTTGGACCACATGATCAAAAATAACTCAGATTTTTATTTAATTTTTTTTTTTTTTTCATTCAAATATCAATGATCGTAAAGGAGCAGGATAGAGAAAACTTATAACACCTGGTCCTTTCTCACAACATCTGCTTACATCAGATAAGTCACCATTATAGCTATTACTGTAAAAAAAAAAAAAAAAAAAAAAGTTTACGCAACAATCCATTAAAAAAGAAAAATCAAAAACTCATAAGTTATGACAGCATATTAGGGCCATGTAAGAAAATAAAATCTGTAGTCACTACGAGAATAAAGTCATAATATAAAGAGAATTAAGTCATAGTTTTAAAAAAACTCATTATTTAACAAACATAATGATGTACTTTTCTAAGATTCAAGTCATAATATTTTTTTTTATCTTTTTTTAAATATATATTTATTCAGTTTTACATTTTACAAAGAACAACACATAATAGCCCACACCCCCACCCCAAGAAAAGAAAAAGTCATAATATTTTAAGAAGAAAGTCATAATATAATGAGAATAAAGTCGTAGTTTTCAAAAAACTCATTATTTAATGAAAATAATGCGCGTTTTTGAGATTGAAGTTGTAATATTTTGAAAATAAAGTCAACAGAACACCACAAGATAAGCAGCAACTTCACTTCTGGTGAACTGGACCAACCACATTACTGGGATGTTATCCTTCTCTCATAAAAGTACAACATTACTTACGTTTAAAAAGGAGTTTTTTTTAAACTACGACTTTATTCTCATTATATTGTAACTTTATTCTCAAAATATTATGATTTTAATCCCAGAAAAGTACATCATTTTTTGTTTTATAATGAGTTATTCTTGTGTTATCATGACTTTACTCTGAAAATATAATGACTTTAATCTCATAAAGTATGACATTAATTGAATTAAATAATGACCTTTTTAAAACTATAACTTTATTCTCTAAATATTACGACTTTATTCACATAGTGACAAGTGATTTTCTTTTCTTATGTGGCCCTAATATGCCATACTGGCCTTAATGGCTTTGTGTTCCTCATGTATGTGTTGCTCTTACTTTAACACAATAACTCAGATATGGCATTTTCATAGCGGTTCCAGCAGACTATATTCATGTGCGTTTCCAGCTGTATCTGCCCTGGATTAGTTTATTATGCGTGACCCAGTGGCCTTGCTGATTGACCTTCAACCCAATGCTGTACACATTATTGTCTTGGTATAATGGTCTCTTTTTGTAAACGCACCTGCATCTGTGTTTTGCACTCATCTATGCCTTTCTCCGCCAAGATGAAGTGTGAAACACGTGGGCGATTTGGACTGAGCTGTCCACTCTTTTCTTAAATATATAATTTTTTTAATACATATATATATGTATCAAATCCTGTTAGTTTGCCAAAAATGAAATTGCTGCCTTGAGGAAGCGTCCAAGAGCCTTCGACGTAAAAATAGCTGCATTTTCATTTAGCCGGACAGCCAGAGGAATTATGCACGCTTATCTGTGTGTCATTTTTTTCCATTTCGAAGGCACTTGTTCAGCAGCGTTGTCTTTCTCTATAATTAGCCGGAAGAAGGTAGTAGTCTTCTAGAGAGGAAGAGTAACCTGTTCTTTTTTTTTTTTTTTTTTTCATCCAGAGTGCTGGGAAAAGGAGCAGACTAAGTCAGAATAGTGGTGATTTGGCTCTCCCCCTCCATCTGTTTTGTTTTCCTTCCATCTCCCTCTTTTTGATGAGCTGGGTCTTCAGTCCCCCTTATAAAATCCCATTAGCTCTTAATGAAGTCGGGCTCCTAGCCTCTCGGCCTCACCTCATTTAGCACGATTGTCTGGCGGCCATTAGCATGGAGGCAATTACAGCCGCACGACAAGAGTAATTGGAAATGCCGACAGGGACCCTGAGAAATGGGAATAAATAAATATAAAAAAAAAATATTCAAACTAATAAGCTTCCATTCAGATGGCAGGGAGGGAGCCGCATGTGTCTAAGTTAAATCAACATAATTACAATTAGGGTTGGTAGGGTAAAGAGCCCGGGTGAGAGAGAAATGGATATGAAGGATTGGAGGATGATGGGTAAGGATAGAGGTAGGAAGTGTGATGGAGGGAAACGTGGGATCAAACAGCGAAGCTTATAATGAAGAGCATAAGCGTGAACCTAAAATCATGTAACACAAAGGTCACTGAAGGAGTACTGTGGCGTGCACCGGGTTACATTTAATTGCTTCTGATTTAAACATACATTTTTTTTTCCATCCTGTACCTAAAGTAGAGCCTACACTGTAATAAATGTTCCTGTACAATAACAGGAAAGAGCTGGCAACAGAGATGTCAGCAGTTTATACGGTATTTTTATGCAAAATGACTTCACGGTAGTAGTTTGTAAACCAGAAAAACAGTATATTTATGTATTTTTATCATTTACGATAAAGAGCTGACAGCAAAAATGCCAGCAATATATTGTTATTTTAGTATTCATACATAAAATGACTTGATGGCAGTAGTCTGTAATTTCGAAATACAGTATATTTCTGTGTTAATACTATTAAATGCAATGGCGTATTTGGGCCACTTTAAGAAAATAAAATTGCTTGTCACTACGGGAATAAAATTGTAATATTTCGAGAATAAAGTTGCAGTTTTGAAAAAAACTCATTAATGAAAATAATGTACTTTTATGAGATTAAAGTCATAATATTTTGAGAGTAAATTCAACAGAGTTTCCAGTTACAGTGAATGCAGCAGCTTCACTTCTGTTGAACTGGATCAACTAGATTACTGGGACGTTATCCCTGTCGTAGTTTTAAGAAACTTATTATTTAATGAAATTACTGTCATACTTTATGAGATTAAATCATAATATTTTGATAATAAAGCCACAATGTAATGAGATTAAAGCTGTAGTTTTTAACAACCTCATTCTTTAATAAAAATAATGTCGTACTTTTATGAGAGGGGGATAACGTCCCAGTAATCTGAGTCCAGTTCAACAGAAGTAAAAGTTGGTACCTCACTTGTGTTTGTTATAACCAGAAACTAGGTCAAATTTATTTTCAAAACATTATGACAGTAATCTCATAAAAATACATTAGTTTCGCTAAATGATGACATTTTTGAAACTACGATTTTATTCTCATTATCTTATGACTTTATTCTTGAAATATTACAACTTTATTCTCGTACTGACAAGTGATTTTTTTTCTTATGTGGCCCTAACACACCGTCGTACTAAATTGTTTAACATAAAAACAGTATTTTCGTGTTGAAAATCGGCTTTAAATTCACACAAATTGCTTACAGTGTACAATCAGTTTTACAATTACTTTACAAAATCCCTCTAACCTAAGGCCAAACAGCAGGCCTCAGACAAATTCTCCTGTAAAGATGGTGTGATATTTACCTAGGCAGAGGAGGCTGAGGCTTACACAACACTTTCCGCTGCTGCCCCTTGTGGAATCTAAAATGGCAGCGTACATGATTTCATATCTGCTAAGACCATAAGAGCTCGCATTGACACTCAGAGCTAAAATCAAAGCTCACTTAATCACGCAGTATCTTAAAGAAGATACCGTGTAAGCTACAACCGCATCCGTATGATTAATATGCACATCCAGGCATTTTGTTTTAACTATAATCACACAACATGAGCATGTAAGCCTGGCAGGAAAGAAAAACAGGCCCAACAGTGGAAACCTGCTACTCTAACAGACACTGAAATGAGATGAATTTCTCTCCATGAACAAGGCTAAATGAGGCCGTAAACACCTCATGCCAGCCGTTCGCAAACATCTTATTTGTAATAACACGCTGTGTTTGGGAGATGAATTCCTGGGATGAATTACAGCAGATTATATTATTTTATTGCCTTTTATTACCACCAAGGAGTTTATGTTTTTGGTCCGGTCTGTTTATCTTCCAGCTAGCAGGATATCTCAAAAGCAGAATTTTATTAACTTTTATGGACAGTTGACTCTCAATTCGTTTTTTGTACAAAGGTCTAATATTTCTAATATTTGTGTGGAGATTCAAGGAAGAGGCTGAGGTGTCGTCTGAGTGGTTGAAGTTTATTTAAGACAGCAGGGAGTAGAGAATAAAGAAAGTTTGATATGATCTGGATCTGATCTTGTCAAAAGCTATATAGGATCAAATCTAAAACCCAAGTAGGATCTTAATACAAGGAATGTGTTCATCTGATAATAGAAAATGCATTACTTAAACAAACGATAATTAAATTACTTAATGAGAAAGAATCATATTTGCTGGTCTGGATGGATGTTTTGGGTTTTATTAGAGGAGAAAATGTGCAAAAAGCAAAGAATCCTGTCTTTGCATGAACAGAGCTATAAGGTAAACTATCAGCTGTTATCTTGTGCAACTGTTGAAACAAGCGCCTGTGATTTTTAGTTTGAATAAAACTTGATGACACCATAATACAGTGAGTGATACAGTCTGTGGATACATAGTGTTGAATTTAGTAGTTTGGGTAGAAGTAAGTGTGTTCTGATCTGATATTTCCTCCTGGTAGTGAGAGTTTGGAAAATCAGTTCCATCTGCACAAATCTATCCATGGCTGTGCTAAAAGAAGAAGACAGGAACTGAACAGATAAATCATAATAAACCTTACACAGCAAATAGAAAAGACTTAAATTTTTGGTGTCAGTGATTTTTTTTGAGGAGAGTAGAGTTAATTCTACTCTGAATTGAGTTAAATCCCGCATATTTAACTCTCTGTCGACAGATAGTGTTAAAACCAAGTGTCGTGACAGTGTTCTCAAGTGTCATTCCAGTGATTCAACTCTTTCCTCCAGCCCACTAGACATCCTTCCCACAATCCTGTTGAAAAAAGTTTTTAGTCTCTCTTGGTCTATTTTTACTGTCCATTATAAACTGTTCATTTGTCTCCGGTTGTGTCCCTGGCTATTTTAAGCAGGCGGTCATCCAGCCTCTTCTTAAAAAGCCTAGTTTGGATTCTTCTGTTTTTTTTAATCATTATCAGCCTATTTCTAAGCTGCCTTTTATTTTCCAAGATTTTAGAAAAAGTTGTTGCCAAGCAGTTAGTTACTGCTCTAAATAGGCACAGCATTTTAGATAAATTTCAGTCTGCTTACCGTCAGCGGCATTCTACAGAGACCACTCAGAGTCTTCAACGACATTTTGATGGCCTCTGACGCTGGCAAATGCACCATCCTTGTGCTGCTTGATCTTAGTGCGGCTTTCGATACTGTGGACCATAGTATACTGCTAGACAGGTTAAGGGACTGGGTGGGGACTTCCGGGATCACCTTTGACTGATTTACCTCCTATTTGTCTGGCAGAAGTTTCTCTGTTGCTGTCAGCACTCACATGTCCAAGTCTGTCACCCTCTCATGTGGGGTGCCCCAAGGGTCGGTTTTGGGGCTGATTTTATTTTCCTTGTATATGCTTCCTGTGGGCAAGATCATTAGCCATTTTAAGAATGTCTCTTATCATATGTATGCTGATGATCTTCAATTATATTGCACATTTAACCCTGAAACAACGGCTGAGGTAGATGATCTGCATGAGTGTCTGTCTCTAATTAAGGGCTGGATGGCCTCAAACTTCCTGCAGTTAAATGAAGCAAAAACCGAGGTTTTCATTGTTGCTCGTGACTATAATGTGTCCAAGGTGACCAGCAGCATTGGACCTCTTGGTGCTAACGTGCAATCCAAGATTAGGAATTTTGGCCTAGTTTTCCACCAGGCCATGCACCTGTAAAAAGCCAAACCCGATCATGCTTTTTTCATCTGAGGAACATCGCTAAACTCCATACAATAGTGTCACACGCTGAGCTGAAAATGATCACCCATGCTTTCATTTCATCTCATACTGACCATTGCATTTCACGTTTTACCTGCCTTAGTAAATCAGCTGCGGACCAACTCCAGCTAGTACAGAACGCACTCATTACATTCATTACAAAATCCAGCAAATTCACCCACATCACCCAAGTCTTGGCCTCTTTGCACAGGCTGCCTGTCTGTTTCCGGATACAGTTTAAGGTTCTTGTCATCACTTACAGAGCTCTGCATGGTCAGGCACCACTGTACGTCACTAAGCTGTTACAGCAGTATACGCCAACGCGGCCTCTGAGGTCAGCCAATCAGGGTCTGCGGCTGGTCCCCCGTACTAGGCTCATAACCAAACGGGACAGAGCCTTTGTAGCTGTGGCTCCTAAATGGTGGAATGCCCTTCCACCTGACGTACGAGCAGCAGCCTCAGTGGACGGTGGCTCAAGACATATTTTTATTGTATTGCTTTTATGGGTACTCCTTGATTTTATTGGGTATTTTACAGTCATAGTTTTGCATTTTGTATTCGTTTTATATGCTGCTGTTTTCTGACCTACATATCTGTAAAGCTTTTTGTATTTTTTTTTTTTTGAGTGTTATTGTTATGTATCACTTTAATCTGTAAAGCACTGTGAGATTTGCTCTGCGATAAGTGCCACATAAATAAACTTAACTTACTATTCACTCTGTAACTCTGAACCTAGCTGTGAATCCAACAGTGTACATTGGTCATGTTGTCTGTTTATGGTCTATGTTTATGTTCAGGGGTTCATCAGAGTTTTTTTTGCACACAGCAAAATCAGCATACTCAGATTAACACTATCAGAGTTGATTTCAACACCTTTGAAGTGTCTATATGGGTCCACTCCACAAAGTGTTAATTTAACTCTTTCTAGAGAATTGTCATCATAACACTAATTCGGTGTTGAATTATTGACTCTATTTGGAGTAAAAAATATATATATACTTCTTAATACCAACCAGTGTTACTTTTTCTCAACAATAGAAGTAATATTTCATGTTAACTCTCATTCTCTGGATTTTTTCAAAATAATGTTTGTTAAAATAATGGGGCCTAGATCCCTTAAAACACATTTATTTTAAATGTGCACCATATTTAACATGTTAATTTAATAAAACACTTTGCAGTGTGGGTGAAAGATTTGGAGCAAGTTAGCCCATTTTAAATTTAACAGCACAGGATGTACTTTTGACTTGACAAGCTTTAAGTTTTGACAGTGAACATCACATTGACAGGTTTGGTATTGTTGGGTTTAGGGTTTTCACTCATGATGTACTTTTTGTCCAGCCATGGATAGATTTGGGCTGATGATAATTTAATTTAATAAAATGCTGAAGCTAGATTTGGGGTTAGTATATTTCAGGGGGTACTCCACTGTAAAAAGTTTGACTGGTCTAGATTAATCTGAGAAGTTGCTTAACTACATAGGAGTAGTGGGAACGTCCTGCAACAACAGCAGGCTGCAGGCGCGGTGCCAGATTGCCATGGCATCTCTCCTGTTCACCTCATGAGGGTGAGTGGCGGGGGCGGGGGCTACTCCACCATACTCCCACATCCACCCCCCACAATCACTCCTGCCCCTTATCCTGCCTCCTAAGCTGAATGACAGGTGGTAGAAACCCGATCAGCACGGGTCTTGGTAAAGGAAGCACTTGAGTCTGAAACGGGCGCGCTGCCCACTCGCCCACCCGAGGGCCACGGCGCAGGGGCTTCAGAGCCTGTGTGTGAAAATGAGGCAGGGGGATGGGGAATGCTGAGCTACAATGGACACAGGGGTATGAGAGGGAAAAGGGGGAGGGGGGCAACGGGATATAATGGACTTTTTGGCTGGAGAAGCAAGCGGCTGAGCTGGCACCGGGTGTCCAGGGCTCAAACGGGAAACGGGAGGCTGGCTCCCACAATAGTCAGCAAGAGGGGGGGGTCCCAAAGGGTCATCCACAATAGCAGGGCAAGCGGCTGCTGTCAACAATGACCTCCAAGGCCTCGCTACTTTAACTGTGACGGTCCCACCCTTCAGCACTTCCCTTTTGACAGTGCCATGCAGCTAAAGCAGGATTATTATTAGGGACATGAATCTGGACCATACGTGCCTTTTGTCACTGACATCCTGTCACTCGGATCTGGTTTGAGCGTTGGTTGCGGAGCTGCAACATATGACTGGCAGAAATATAGTCTTAGTCCGGTGGTTCTCAAAGTTTTTACACTGGAGTACCCTCTGAAATATACGGTACCCCCGAGTACCCCCAACTCTGGCTTCAGCATTTTTGATTGGAAAAAATCGTCAAAATGTGTTCCTGTGGCGAGGGTGTCTGTTTTATATTTACAAAACTTTGTAAACAAACAGCATATATTTAACTGTAATATATATATAAAAATAACAATTCTACGGAAGAGGATTAGGGCCACTGGAAAAAAAAAAAAAAAACAGGTCCAATATAGTTTTTTTATTTTTATCCTGAGGAAAAAAAGAAAAGTCAGAATTCAGAGATTAGTCAAATTTCAAAAGAAAACTGTTAGAATTCTGAGAAAAAGTCAGAATTCTGACTAGTTTCTCAGAACGATAATTTTTAAAATATTTTAAAATAAGTCAGCATTCTGAGAAAAAAAATCATTCCCAGATTAAAGTCAGAATTTTGACTTTTAACCTCAGAATAATGATAAAAAAGTATTCTTTTTTGTTTTCAGTGGCCCTAACCCTCTACTGTACAATTCCCTACAAGTACATTTTGTGCAAAATATAAACTGATAAAAGTGCCTACTTTCATTAATAAGAAAAAGTAATTGTCATTATTTAATAAATGAACCTTTCATCAACAAAAATAATGACTTATCTACTCAAATAAACTTATTTCAATAATATAAAATATAAATGTTCTTCAAATGTTACCAAAGAGTAAAAAACATTGGCAATAAAACTATGATATAAATGTATTTATTGTGTTTTATATTTCAGAATTAATTCTCATTGTTTATTTTGTATTCAATACATGATGACTTATTTAATGTATTTTTACAAAAACATTTTAAGTACCTCCTGGGCTTCTTCCAAGTACCCCCATTTGAGAAAGACTGCCACACTAGGTCTATTTTAGGAGGTTTTACATAGGACATAGCAGATACAGCATGGGTCTCAAACT
>JAPTGZ010000007.1:30406128-30417589 GCA_029814645.1 Fowleria isostigma | reverse complement strand
CATGTTTTCTTTTCTGTCTGTTTTAGTCACATGATACACACAGGAGTTAGTACTTGATTGTATAACCATTGTTTTTGGTGAATTTTGATGGTCTAATAATTTTTCCTGTAACTGTAGTTTGTTTACAGAACGTTGCCTAGGAATGAAATAGGAATGAAATATTTTTACCTATTCTCATGAAATAATTGTGGCAATATGATTTATTCTTGATAGATAAAGTGCAAATGTAATTCCGTATGTAATCATTACGACAGGTTAAAGGTGATTTAACTCAAAAAGGATGATATAAAATAATTTTTTCTCCATATTTAACCATCCTTAAGTGATTTATTACCATTTAATGCAATATTATTTTCTGTATTTTGCATTTTTTTCTGTGAAAATCGTGTATTTTCCTATATTTTCTGATCATGTACTTCAATCATCATGATGAGACTATATTAAAGGGTTAAAATATCAAAAAGTGCCTTTTTCAGTCCAATCTGTCAGTAACTGAACATAAACCCAGTGTGTCCATCTAGTGTCATTGATCCAACTCCATGGGTTTTACTGGTGAATCAATGTTGTAGAAGATGACAGTGTTTCCACGGTAACTACAGATGACAAACCAGTTGCTTACATGTATTAATGGATCAACAGGGATCAAACCGTTTATATCAGTGGATGTTTGGGTCTTTATGGGTTAATAAGAATAAACAGAGGAATGTATCTGAAAACAAAATTATTCCAAATTTATGCAACTTTTATTGGAAGAAACTGACTAATTGTTATCGAATTCTCAGTTTTGTAAGAGAATTAGGTTCATAGGGTAGGATAAAAGAATGCAGAACATCAACATCAGTTCCTCATTGTGCAGAACCGCCATGAATCATTGATACCGGGAGAAAAATGAAGCTGATTCAACCAGCGACTGTGTTCCATTTAGTTAACCCTCCGGAGAGCGGAGATGCACTAAAAATAAATACTGTTGAATTGGCGTTGAATTAGAGCTGTGCAGATGCTGATACAATGACAAAGCTGCTTCAATCTATAGAAATAAATGAGTGTGTAACTAAATTATAATGCAAGTTAAACATGATGATGCTGCAGACCTGTACACCAAGATGCTTTTCTTAAATCATAACTGACTCCCGGACTAAAGGAACATGAATAATTCTTGACACGTTTTGAATTTTTGATGAATTGAATTGAACTTTAGTGTTTATGATTTCCATAAAAATACCCAAATAGCAAAAAAATAGGGAGAATCTAAGACCTTTTAATGTAATAAATAATATACACTATATGGACAAACATGTGGGGATATGTTGAATTCAGATGTTTCTTTTCTAACAGGGGACTGGGATATGAAACAATAATGAGAAATGTCATAATATAGAATTCTGTTGTGATAAATATAATTGCATTGCGTTGGTTTGTTTTGTCTGAATCAAAATATAAAGAAATTGCCTTAATACAGTACAGAGATGACAGGCTTTGAAGGTCATTTGGTGTTGTCTTATTTTTCTGCTTATGTGTGTTTTGTTTTTCTCTTATTTTTTCCATTATTCATTGACATTATTTATTAATGCATGTTTGCAACAAATGTTTCTGATATAAATGTAACTATACAAGTATCAGAAGTCAAACTGGGGGTGGGAGTAAATAGGTTTCACTTCTTCTAGTCCCCTTTTGGGCAACTAGGGGAGTATATTAGTAGTGAATTATTGTATATCTTTATGAATGTTTGAGTGGATATAATAATGTGTGTATATAATATGTGGATGTTATACTATTTCTGTCTATTGTAAACTGAAACAGCACTGTACATACAGGAAAAAAAATATTAAACCATCAAAAGTCTTCAAAAACAATGATTATCAAATACCAAGCCTTGTGTGTATCATGTGAATAAATGGACAAAAAAGAAAACACGGAATGTCTAAAAGCACTGAAATGAAACGACTATGAGATATTTTTGTTGTTATCATTATATTTTTTCCAAACAAATGTACCTTTAGTTGTACCAGGCATTAAAATGAACAAGTAATAGAAGAAAAACAAGGGTGATCTAATAATTTTTTTCCACGACTGTAGAGTGCACAAGCTCGAAATAAACCAATCAATCATGATTTAGTGAACATCATGCGGGTCTACGATCATGGATAGAGGGATCACTGGCGATCTTGTGGACATCCAGAGGCAGTGTTGTGCACAGACGTTTTGAAGAACAGGGGTGAAAAAGAAAAAAAAGGGCATTTTTGCATAAGTTTTGGCTCCGAAGAGGGCAGTTAAGCACATGTATTGGCTCCAGAGAGGTAGTTTTAGCACACATATTGGCTCCAAAGAGGGCATTTTAAAGCATGTTTTGGCTCCTAGGAGATCTCTTAAGCATGTGTTTTGGCTCAAAAGATAATAATAATAATAGTAATAACTATAATAATAATGATAATATATTTATATAGAACCTATAAAAAAAATAAGAAAAATTACAAGAAACAGAGAGAATACAGATAAAATTACAAATAAAAATAATAAAAATGCAATAAAGAAGTGCTAATTTGCTAAAATTATAAAATTTTCATACAAAATAGCAAAATATACTGTCAATTAAAAGATTATGATTAAAAGTAGAGTGAAGTAAGAGCTCATTTGATCATTAAAGCTATAAGATCCCATTTACTACCCACTGATCCCACCCACCAGTCATCTTAAAAAGCTAATGAAAATAGAAATGTTTTCAGTTTGGTTTTAAATTCATTTAGCGAGCTGGCCTCTAATAGCCTACGGGATAGTATTCCATAACTTTGGTGCATAATTTGCAAAGGCTGCATCCCCAGTTTTCTTTATACTATTTGTGGGAGTCGTTAGTAATCCTACGTTGGATGACCTTAGTGTTCTGGTAGATACACAGTTATTAATAAGTGATGGTCCTGTTCCATTTAAGGCTTTGTAGGTGTGAAGTAATAATATAGAATATAAAATGGCTTTTTAGCACACGTACTGGTTCGCAAGACGGCATTTTAGCACGTTTTTCAAAAATTGGGCCACGAGGGGAGCGGGAGCCCCCCCCTGCACACCACTGTCCAGGGGTTAAATCTGTGTGTTGATTGGATATTTTATTTTATGTGGAAAAAGATCCATTTACACAATAAAGTAAGACTTTCTTTGCTAGTATTAGTCTTAGTCTTAAATAACAACCTCAAACATTACACTCTTTGGCCTGCCAGTGGACAGCGGTACATATCCGAGGTCATCACCCCCCTCCTCCCCCTCACCTGCTGGCGTGTAAGCGAAGGAGGCCGTGTAGTGGCTCAGCTCCTTTCTCTTTTTGCGCCGGCAGTAGATCCAGACGCTGAATCCCATGAGGATGACCCAGCATGCTCCGCCGATGCCCGCGATGAACGCCGGCTGCTTGACCACGTCTGTAATCTGTTCAGCCAGACTCACGCTGCTCTCCTCGCCGTCGTCGCTGGTGCCGCTACCGCCTCCGTCGCCTGGCGTGGAGGGCTGTTCAGCTGGCAGTTCTGCAGGAAGGAAACAGGAAGGAGAGCGGTAGAATAAGAGGACAAATAGAGGAGGTACAAGAGCAAATTAAAACACCACAAGCACCTACCGTATTTTTGGGACTATAAGTCACACTTTTTTCATGGTTTGGCTGGTCCTGCGACTCATACTCTGGTACAACATTTATATATATATATGTTTTTTCTTCTTCATAATCCATTTTTTGACGGGTGCGACTTATACTCCAGTGCGACTTATAGTCCCAAAAATACGGTATATGTCAGAAGGGTCAGACTCGTTTTAGTTCAGGAGTCACGTTCAGTCCAATATGAACTCAAAGGGGCCACAACAGTAAAGTAAGAATAGTGGAAAATAAAATTACAACATGAGAATGTTTACATCTGCAAATTATCCATTAAAAAATGTAAAATTTCTGAAGAAAAATAAGTGCAATTTTAACAATATTATGCCTCTGCTTATCATTTACACATTACAACTTACAGATGGCCTCTCCGTGAAACTGGATCTGGCATTTTATCAGGTTTTTAGGCCCAATAATAAAAGAGAAATGTAGACGTATTTCCAGCCAGGATGTACATAAGTAATGAACTTTTAATAAAATATTGGGGCTAAAAATAGGACCAAAACTGGGACATGAAAACTTACCTAAGTGTCATTTGATCTGAAAAAAATGTTTGTAAATGTCTTATATACCACTATAAATAAAGACACTGTGTTAAATGTGTTGATCCTAGTGGTTCTTCTAATCCAGACATGGGTTTTTCATGAATCTCAGTCTCATTCCAGGTTTCGTGTGTAACCCATTGTGTCCACTCACATTACATGCGGAACCTGCCCATTTAAACACGTATAAATTGTGAGTAATTTTGTAACAGCAGTCATTTTTGTGAAACATTCTGCCTTGTATAATTAGTTAGATTCCCAAACTGTACCTGTGAGAGAGTATATTCAAAAAAGAGTAGGGTGTAATTTTCACGTCCTTTTTACCATGTTATAGGCAGATTTTTGTATAAAAATATAAACATGTGCTTTATCTGAAAAATAGTTTATCTTTTATCTCAGTAAATATTGATTTTTAAAATAGACTTAAAGTACTTCCAAACTTGTTCATAACATTAGTCTACATCTGGTTTGAATTTTTAGCCCCTCTGTTCTGCTTTTAGAACTGGATTCATAGAAACATCCAGATTACACTGGATCTATAAATGCACAAAACGTTTAGTTAAAGGCATACTACTGTCTCTAAAATGTCTTATTTCTCTTCAGAAATTTAAAGTTGTTCATATTTGTTCAGGTTATTCACATTTTTTGTGAAAGGATAGATTGTAAATCTAAACATGTTCATGTAATTTTACATTTTTTGCACTAAAACAAAGGGAAAAAAATTGGGGTCATTATTTATAAGTTATTATGATAGTATTTTACTAGTTCAACCCAACTGAGATCACAATAGAGCTGTATGATTGTTAACCCTTTAAATGCTAAACCTAAAATGGTCTGCCTGGACTTTTTTTTTCTTATTTGGATTATAAAAAGGTTAGAAAATAGTGAGTGAATCCATTTGCCCATTTTTCTAATGCCCTTTTTTCTAGATCTTTTAACACATTGTAATCATTTACAATTTACTGCATGTTACAATTCTGCTAAAACGGCTTATTTTACAGCTTTTACTAAAGCCGTGACTGAAATTACTGTAATGACCCAATAAAGCCCATAAAGCCCAAAACTCTCAGTTTCAGAAACTGTTGAAAATTTTCCAATTGTACAGTGAAAGAGTTACAGCCATCCAAACTGCACATGCACAGGGTGTGTCAGAGATGACACATCAGGTTTTAAAGAGTTAATATCTTCATCTGTATTTCACAGATTCATCCCACAGGCTGGACTGGACCCTCTGATGGGCTTGTTTAGTCCACGGGCCATATGTTTGACACCCCTGCAGTACATAGTGCAGCTGTTGACTCAAGGTTTGTTACTGTTACACTTAAAAATCTGCTTTTATAAACTGATGGTGGGATCAAAAGAGTAGTTACAAGTACTGGTACAATGAGATAAAGATAGAGCAGAAAGAGGCTTCACTTATCCCTGTGGGGAAACTGGTTTTATGCATATTGATTAGGTTTTTCATCACAGTATCACACTCTAACAACAGATGCACTGTTTTATATTCACAATACTCACCAAACATTTCACCAGTGGACATTTTTAGACTCATTTTCATTTCCACACATCAGCCTGGACCAGACCAGCTGGACATCCTGCATGCACTACATGTTAAATTTCTTAATGGCTGGTGGAACGAATGGAAATTTGAATTTATTTTCAATGAATAGAGGGGAGGAATATTTCTCCAGATGGCAAAAGTACAATTTAAGTAACAAGAGAATGCCACTTGATCCTCACAGCATTGTTTGTCATATTTATGCTTCTGCCCTGGTAGATGTCAGCTACTGGATACTGCCTCTGTCTGTGACTCAGCATTGTCAAATATAAGATAAGATAAGATAAGATAAGATAAGATAAGATAAGATAAGGTGAAGTAAAATAAGGTGAGATTAAGTAAAGTAAGCTAAGCTAGGATAAGATAAGCTAAACTAAGCTAAGCTAAGATAAGATAAGATAAGATAAGATAAGATAAGATAAGATAAGATAAGGTTAAGTAAGGAAAGGTAAACTAAAGTAAGATAAAGTGAGATTAAGTAAGCTAAACTAAGCTAAGATTAGATAAACTAAGATATGGTAAGATAAGATAAGATAAGATAAGATAAGATAAGATAAGATAAGATAAGATAAGATAAGATAAGATAAGATAAGATGAGGTGAGGTAAAATAAGGTGAGGTTAAGTAAGGAAAGGTAAGCTAAGGTAAGATAAGGTGAGATTAAGTAAAGTAAGCTAAGCTAGGATAAGATAAGATAAGATATGGTAAGATAAGATAAGATAAGATAAGATAAGATAAGGTTAAGTAAGGAAAGGTAAACTAAAGTAAGATAAGGTGAGATTAAGTAAGCCAAACTAAGCTAAGATTAGATAAACTAAGATATGGTAAGATAAGATAAGATAAGATAAGATATGATAAGATAAGATAAGATAAGATAAGATAAGATAAGATAAGATAAGATAAGATAAGATATTTTAAGGTAAGATAAGGTGAAGTTAAGTAAGGAAAGGTAAGCTAAGGTAAGATAAGGTGTTATTAAGTAAGATAAGCTAAGATAAGCCAAGCTAAGATAAACTAAGATATGGTGAGATAAGGTAAGCTAAGATAAGATGTGATAAGGTAAGCTAAGATAAGATAAGATAAGATAAGATAAGGTGAGCTAAGGTAAGGTACGATAAGCTAAGGTAAGGTAATGTAAAATAACAAAATCTACAGTGAGGTAAGATAAGGTAAGAAAATATAAGATATGGTAAGGTAAGATAAGAACAAGTAAGTGCAGAAAAAAGCAAAAAGCATTAACAAGTGAAAAAAGAAAATATAAAGAGAAAAATCTGAAATTTAAATAATAAAATGATCCAGAAGGTAAGACCATGGTCAAACATCTATAACTTCAGTCCAAAAACCAGACTCTATCTGGACATGTGTGATTTTTTTCTGGGTCATTATTTTCGGATCCGTGGTGGACTTACTGATGAGGACCGACACCGGCTGACTTCGTGTTCCGATGCCGGCGCTGGTCACCGCCGCCACCTCCACCTGGTAGAGGACGCCGGGCATCAGACCCTTCAACATGGTGGACAGCGTGTTGCCGTCCACCGTCCTGTTGATGTAGTAGCGCGTCTGGTTGTCGGTGCCGCTGCCCACGCACCAAACCTGTTCGGATACGCAGAGTTAGCATCCGGACCGCAATGCGACTGTACAACCCTGAGCGATGTGCATGTCCGTATTTCAAAGTCGTGACTATATTTGCATTTTCACTGATGAAACACTGGAGTTCGAGGCTGAAATATCTTATACATTTAAAACTACATCAAAGCTGAGCCAAATATTCTCAGCTTTAAATTTACACAAGTGGTGGCTGAACTTGACCAGTAGCCGATGCGGTCTCTTCTACATCAAAAGTCATGAAAACACAGCCCTAAGATCTTTTTTCTCCTTTGACAAGATTCTATCTGTATGGGTACTGAGTGAACACAAGATAAGGTCATCATGCTGGAGTTGACGATTCTTTTGAGCAGTTTCATAACTTAGTTTGGTGAAAAATCCTCCAGCACTTTAGAAACTATAGCATGAGTTTTCTCTGCAGCTGAAATACTGCAGTAAATGTTATCTGCATTGACATTTTGTATATTGAATCCTTTATGCAAATAATGAAGGAAGTAGTTTTTCTTTTTTTTTTTTTTGCTTTAATCCATAAAGACCCAATGCTACTTTTATGGCAGTTCCCCAATGATTTATTTTTATATATATATTTTTTAGCATATATTATATCATTATCCTCTGTATTTTGCATTTTTAAAGGAAAATCTGGTATTTTCCTGTTTAATTTACTGATCATGTACTTTAATTGTCATAATGAGATTACATTTAAAGGGGCCATATTTGATTAAACCAACTTTTATTAGTCTTTAGTTCATTTATTTGTGTATTTAACCCTAATAGTTCCTAAAGTTTGAATTCTTTCTTAATCTGTTACTTCCATAACCACTTATGTCATGACATTTGTACATATAAGGATGGACTCCTGGATGATGCCTTTCTGCATGTCTCTGGGTGGAGGCACTTTTTTCCCTGTTTCAATTTAGGGCAAGTAATTTATCAGTTATTCTGTCTAGTACGACTGTTTTTACTGTCAGGTTTTAGTCACTGTGTTTTTATAACTACAAGAACTCAACGGTGTTTTAATCCTCAGGGCAATTACATCTTCACTTCTATTGTGTTTGAGTTGTAATTGTTCTTGGGTTAGGTGTTTCATTAGCTTCATTGTTTGAATTCATTTTTTTTTGCAATACTTTTATCACACTTGTGCATTTTATTATGTTTCTCTGAGTCAGTTATATTATACATGAAGACTTTACCTCTAATATTTAACCATTTAACCCATAAAGAACCAGTGCCACTTTTGTGGCAGTTCCCAAATGATTTTTTTCTCTTTATCTAACTTATCTTAAGTGATTTATCACCATATATCATAATATTATCTACTATACTTTGTTTTTTTCAGTGAAAATCAGCTATTTTTCTATATTTAAATGACTGATCATGTACTTTAATGATCATAGATTACATTACATTACATTTGAGGGTTATTTTATCAAAAACAGAGAAAAAGTGACTTTTTCAGGCAAATCTATCATTAACTGAACATAAATCAGGTGTCACCATCCATTGTCATTCATCCAACTATATGGATTTCACTGGTGAATCAATGTTGTAGAAGATGACAATTGTTTCCAGGGTAACTACAGAGCCTCTGAACGTCCAAATGGGTCATATCTGATAACCATGAAAAGACAACAGACTGTATTTAATGCCAATTATTCCAACATTTTGACAAGATGTGTGGTTTTAAGGTTAATAGACATTTTAGATCAGTAAATAGTTTTGGATATTTGGGTCTTTATGGGTTATACAAATGAAAAACTTAGCAAATGTAAAATACATAAAGGTCCATCTGTGATTGACATTTAATTACACAAATGAAACAAGTGTCTAAGTCTAATCAGTTTCCATACCCTGCTGTTCTAGTGGCTCTTGATGGGCAGATTGGAGATAATTTTTTGATTCTGTGGCAGTTCCCACGTGATTTTTTTCTCTTTACTTAACCTTTCCTAAGTAACTTGTCACCTTATATTATAATATTATCCTCTATACTTTGTGTTTTTTCAGGGAAATCAGGTATTTTGCTATATCTAAATTACTGATCATGCACTTTAATGATTATGATAAGATTACATTTGAGGGTCATTCTATCAAAAACAGAGGAAACTTAAGAAAAAAGTGACTTTATCAGAAAAAATCTATTATTAACTGAACATAAATCAAGTGTCTCTATCCAGTCGTTCATTAAACTCCATGGATTTTACCGGTGAAATCAATGTTATAGAAGATGACAGTGTTTCCATGGTAACTACAGAGCCTCTGAACATCCACAAGGGGTCATATAGGATGACCATGAAAAGATGAATAACTGTATTTTACACCCATTATTTCAACACATTGGTAGGGTTAGTGGTTTTAAAGTTATTAAACGTTTCAGATCAGTGGATGGTTCAGGTGGATATTTGGGTCTTTAGGGGGTTTGTGATTAAACACAGACGTCTCTCACGTGCCTTAAGTGCTTGACATTGTATCTGTGACTGAACTCCAGCTCCGTGTCTTTACCCTGTACTCCTGGATGATGCCGTTCTGCATGTCGCTGGGTGGAGGCTCCCAGGAGACGCTGATGCTGGAGCTGTTGCTCAGCTTCACCGTCGCCACTGTAACAGCTCTTGGCGGGGCGCTGGGGACTTAAGGGGTTGGAGAAAATATGTGTCCTTTCATCAGCATACTCATAGTGAAAACACCGCACGATAAATAACTGTGAGTAAAAATAAAACTGCAGAGAAAAAAAAAGATTAAGAGATGGAGGGAAGGGAAGTTTTGTCAAGTGATTTAAAGGGTAATAATGTTTATTTCCAGGTAGCTGCTCAGGCGGGTTGATGGAACGTCTCTACAGTGAGCGCTGAAGGCAAAAATGACAGCTCCCTTGTTTTTAATCTACAGTTAGATCAACCAATATAAACCCGCTGACACCCTCAGGTGATGCATAATGTGAAGCGGAGTTTAATGAAAATGACGATCAATATGGATGAACCTAAATTGAAGAGGATATAAAATTAACCCCGAAATGAGATGAAGTTACTGATATTCACATGATGTCAAACAGGCTAATGAATAGCAATTTTAAAGGCCAAAAAAAAATCAAGAAGTTCACGCTCCTTTATTAAGTTTCTCAGTGTCCACGCACGTCTCAGATTGAACGTGGTTTTTTTTTCAGATTCATTACCTTCCTCTGGTGTCCGGACCAGTAACGTTCGACTGTCCTTGCCCTGGAATTCATCGAAATAGGGTCGGATCTTTATTTCATACTCCGTCCCTTTGAGCAGGCTGGTGAGGACGGTGCTGCGCTCAGAGGGGGCGTTGATGTCCTGGAGGAGCCAGTTACCCCCACTGGGCCGGTAGAAGAGGCGATATCCCTGGACGTATTGAGACTGACGATCAACCTTGACGAATTGAGGGCAGCGTTAGGAGAGAATGGGATAAAAAAGCAGGGAGAGAGGAGAGGGAGTTGAATTGAAAGAGGTACATTTTCCCTTTCTTCACCCTGGCTGAACCTTCAAACGCTCCAGTGGAGCCTCTGTGGAGGTGCTATCCAACTCTGAAGTTTGCAGGTGGAAATGCAAAGTTGGGTTTCCACAGAAAAGATGCCCAGTCTTGGCTTGTCTAAAGCTGGGTACACACTTGATAATCGAGCTGTTTTTTGTCCAGATTTTCCTCCATTCCGACCATGGACAGCAAATGCCACATTATCTTATGTCTTATAAGATTATTCTATAAGATGATCCTGTGGTCTGAGGTGTGTTAAGAGTGAATTTGTCCTGATAACGGGCTCCGAAAGGGGTTATGGTCCAAACTTATAAATATTAAACTTGTTCAATATTTATGATGATGATGTGTATGGGGAAAGCCGATGATTCACGGGTAGTGACTCTGTGAATTGTGATGTGGAATAGAATATAGCCAATCAAGAAGCGAGCTGACGGAGGAACAAGGAGGCAAGAGTAAATAAAAACAGCTGGTCCAGTGGATATAGGTTAGAACAGGGGTAGGCAACTCCGTCCTAGAGAGCCGGTGTCCTACATGTTTTAGATATTTCCCTCTTCCACCACACTTGAAAGGTATAACATCATTATCAGGCTTCTGCAGAGCTGGATAATGAGCTGATCATTAATTGAATCAGGTGTGCTGGAAG